>JAVLUX010000002.1:13175000-13352500 GCA_032164185.1 Moxostoma hubbsi
TGATTTCCGTCATGATGCAGGGATCTCCGTGAATGTGAACTAAATCGCTGTTAGTCTGTACACACCATTGATCTGTACTGGACCATACACTTTCAGCAAGATCTTTCTCTCCCAGGTGTTCAGGAGTTCTTCTGCATTCTGTGCCAGCACCCATGTCTCGCAGCCGTAGGTGACCATGGGTCAGATGACTGTTCGGTAGATGGTGGTCTTGGTGTTTTCCGGGAGAGCGACCTAGATTTCATTAGGTGGAGGACACTTAAGAAGCAGCGTTTCTTGATCTCTGCCAGACTCTCGTTTGATTCCTTTATCTTGGATTCAAGGAATTTTAAGCTTCTGGCTCTTTCGAAAGTCCTGCCTCCAATAGTTAGGTTGTTGTCTGCTCCCACACCATCCCATGACATCAGCTTGTATTTTGTCTTCCACGTGTTCACCTGAAGGCCAGCATCAGCACAGCATGCCGCTGTGACTGACTTTGATGCCTTATTCTCTCGATGCCTTATTCTCTAGAGCGTGAGCTTGAAGAGCACACTTGACAATGAGTCACCATGTTTCAGTCCTCGGTTCAAGCTGACTTCCCTTGAGCATCTGCCCTATACCTTCACCTTGCTCTTCGAGTTGTTCAACATCATTCTCACCAGCCGGATGAGCTTTGCTGGAACTCCCAACTATCCCAGTGATTGGTACAGGAAGGTCCTATTTGCGGAGTCATCTGAAATTGACGTACAGTTGGTGTACGGTAACGTTATACTCGTGGCATTTCTTGACGAATCCGCAGATCGTGAATATGTGTTCTGTGGTTTCTCCAACAGCTGCTTTGGTAGTTGCCTAGGACTTGCTCTGGGTAACGTCTCAAGCAGTTTGAGATGATCCTGCTCAGCAACTTGCAGTTAACACTAGATTCCTTTGTAGTTCAAACATCATAGCCCCTAAGTCATTAGTATTAGTCTTGTGCACAATTGAACACAATACATGAGTATTGTGTTCAATTGTGCACAAGAGCTTCAGTCAGATCTTCATTCTGCTCTTTATGATATGCTTGCCAGTCGCTCTTTTTTTTTATTTTATTTTTTATTTAAAGAATCTATCAGTAAGGCAGAGTGACTGCAGGAGGGGAACATAATGGTAATCTCCAGAGGATTTCACACAGTTTCATTTGTGTTTACACCTCTGAGAATGTGATGCAAAGTCTCCTCTGGGCTTTTTGAGCATTACCACCTTCAAATCTGCACACCTTCATAGATGCAGTGAAACTCTATCCTGCTTTTTCCCTAGTACACAAAGGAAAATTAACACAAGGGATTGTTTTGCCTCCATGTGAGTGTTTCTGGCAGCTTGTGAGTGTTGTTAGTTGCATGAATCCTTAATCAAAAATCTGTGCATCAAGAAATTCTGTTCACCTCAGTGCTTTATACTGCGGTGGAGTGTGAGTGGCTTATGTGATTAAGACACCTTCACAAGTGCCAGTAGGACTCTGCTGATATGCATTAATGCCCACACTGTACGATAGAACTTCCCAGAGGTCCCTCTTCATGCCATCTTCAGAGGGATTATCTATTTAGTTGATTAGCTGTAGAAATCTGTTCTCTCAGATCTTTCTCTATGGAGAAGCAAGGAGAGCTGTGATATATAAAGATGCTCAGAAGTTTTTTGGAAATGGCTTGTTGTGAGATGCTCTCTTGCTCTTTGAAAGGGTAGAGGTAGTGAGCTTTTAAATGGTAGCTTCCTGTATATCTAGCCTAGCTTTCTTTATTTTATTCCATTACTCTGTTGAAGTCGAAACACCTAGGTGTTCCATTTCATGCAACACTGCGCAGACCGATCGGCTCCGAACTTGAAGCAGTAGTGCAAAAACCAGGAAGAAACGCATTGTTGGAAACTTAAAAATGAATCTCTAGAAGGTCACACACCTTATGTAGGATTCAATTCTAAACCGAGTATACTTCCTAAACTTCATTCTTGAGGTCTAACAAACATGTGCGATGCATTTCCTTCACCATTTAAGGGATAATTTAACCAAAAATAACAATTCTCTCATCATTTACTCAACCCTCACGGCATCCCAGATGTGGATGACTTTCTTTCATCTGCAGAACACAACAAAGATTTTTAGAAGAATATTTCAGCTCTGTTGGTCCAATCAATGCAAATGAATTGTGGCCAGGCCTTTTGAAGCACTAACTGGGAACTTGAGTGTTATGGATCTTAACCTCCCTGAGCTTTTGTGGGATCAGCTAGACTGTAAGGTGTGTGAGAATCTATGGCAAGTGCAACAGGACGTGTGGGGTGAAATGTCACCGGAGTATCAGGCCAAACTGACTGCTAGAATGCCAAGGATCTGCAAAGCTGTCATTGCTGCACGTGGAGGATTTTTGAAGTAGTTTAAGAAGTTTTTTTTCAAAATGTAATAGTAATTTTTCACGTTATTAATGTCCTGACTATACATTGAGATCAGTTGAATGCCACTTTCACTGGTGAATAAAAGTACCAATTTCTTTCCATTAGAGCAAAATCTGTACATTATTCCAAACTTTTGGCCATCAGTGTATGTATTGTGCCATTTAGGCTCAGCTTACCGTGCACTTTTATATGCTGCTATTTTTAGTAGTGTTTGAGGAAATTCCATTGCATTAAACGTTCTTTATTCCAGACCAAAAACGGATTAACCGGTCATGAAACCTCGTGTTTAACCGAATGTTGAAAATGGTGACCGTGCTCATCCCTTTTTGATGCACATCTTGTATGCTTAATAAATTAAATTGGAATTTATTCGGTAAATGTGTTTTCATAATTTATGCGCATTTCTTCTTATCGAATAAAAATGTATACACCTCAAGAGAGTGTATAGGTAGTGTAGATTTTGGTGTATGCAACCAGCAGTTTTTATGCGAAATCCCAAAATGTGCATACACTACATTGAAGAAAACCCAGCCAAAATGACATCGCAATCTGGAGGAAGTAGAGAACGAGTCGTTTTGAAAGACTGGTTTCAACAAATGCTCTTTTTGCATTGAAGAGGAAGTTTGAGTTCTGAAACTTTGTACTATTCAAATACACTATGAACTCATGTCAAAAGAACAAGGAACATTTTATTCCTCATATCATGACCCCTTTAATTTAGCTTAAATTTTAAGGTAAAATAAAGTTAAATCCCTCAATCTTACCATCCAATTTGTCGGGTGACCTTTTCAGGGTTTTTTCCTGCATTGACAGTTCTAAGAATATCAGACAACTCTGAGCCGCTGGCTAAGCAACTTTAATAGTGTTCATGCCTCTCATAACTTAAACGCGCATCTGTGGGGGGTGAATGAAGCGTGCATTCGCACAAACCGCCACTGCACCTCATCATCCTGGGTGTCCACTGGCACGTTGTGAATGAAGCAAGCATTTTCAATTCATTCCATTTCTCATCGGAATTACAGTGTACACAATTGAAAACAGTGGACACACACACCAGTGGACACGCATGGTTAGCATGTTCATGAGTGAAACTTGCGTTATTTAGTCTGGGTTTACTCGATATCAGGGTTGTCGGTGTAGAACATAAAACTTATGAGCTATTTGAATTCTACTGAGAACATTCTAGTATAAAGCTCTACAGGTCTATCCACAGCCTCTTTATCATTCCCATTCAAATAAAAGATAGTGTTACTGTGAATAACAACTCAAACTGCTAAACATCCCCTTCATTATAAAAAGCACTGACGAAACAAATAATACACATGATCATCATCCATACTAAAATGTTTGGGTATTTGGTAATGTTTTACTAAAATGTTGTTTTTTTCCAGCACTAACTGGGAACTTGTATAGATTAATATTTAATCTATTATAGTGAATCTATTAGACTTAGAATTTTTGTATTATTGCAACAAAGTTTTTATTTAAAGGTTTCTAAATGCATTTAGGCTATTAGTGTATTTAAAAAAAAAAATGGTCCATGGTCTTGCCTCAGTAATGGCCTTATCATAACAAATGCCACTTTCAAACAAGGGTAGTACAATGGTAAATTTCCAATTATAATGAAGGGATTAAAACTTCCATGAATCATGGACAAATTATTAACAGATTTTCCTCCAATTCTAACTGTCCATGACTGCTTAACTAATATCATTCTAGTTCAAATAATGTCCAAACAAATGCATGCAGTAACCGTCTCCAGTAACTTTTATTACTTTTTGCTATGTGGGGGTTTTTGGCTAGTGAATATGTTGAGTGACATTGGAAACTACTAGCTGCTTTGGCTGGTGAGCCAAAAAGTTAATTTCAAACCCTATTTGTATTATATAGAACAAGACCAAGTGTTTCCTTCATGTCAGCCAGGAGTTCAGTCTGTGACTTTTAGATCTTCCATTGGTCAGTCGTCTTTTTGCTGTACGGATTCACCAAACTTGAATTTTACTACACAGCGAAAGATGAAAATAATATGCATGTGCTCATGCATGACTGGAACACAAAATCCATTGTGACCAGCCCATTATACCTTATATACATAAGTCGCAACACATTTCCAGTGTCAAATAATTAGCCTGTCCATGCTGAAAGTAAAATGATGCTGTAATGTGGTAAAATCACAGATAATTCAAACATATTTATTGTTTTCTATACAATTATATAGAGCAATTATAATGTTTGGTCACTTGTCAAAATCATGGCTGGTTTGGACAAAAACTTACCTTCACTCACCTTCATCTTCTGTTTTTCTGTTTACTTCAGGTTATACACTCAAAGTGCCTTCAAGAATGAAATGCTGACCACCACTATTCCAGAGATCCAGCGTACCAACCTGTCCAATGTTGTCCTGCTGCTGAAGTCTCTGGGAGTGCAAGAACTTCTGCTCTTTCACTTCATGGACCCTCCACCTGAAGACAACATGCTGAACTCCATGTACCAGCTGTGGATTTTGGGTGCTCTGGACAACACAGGTGAGAAGCCTCAGCCACAATCTCTTATGTAAGGGATGTTTCCTTAAATAAATCTCTAAGTATACTAAACATTGTTTAGGAGTGTTTCATTGTAGTTAGCTTTGGGTCATGGTAAAATGACCTGCTATTGTTTGGATATGCTTGACTTGATTGGGAAAAACTCTTTCGAAGTTAACTTGCATTCTAGAGTAGATTAAGGCCTGTGAATTTCACCGAGGTGCTGCAGTGAAGTATTTATGTCTTACCGAAGTTCTTACTCTAAGTTCTGCAGGAGCAACTAAAGTAAAAGCCTCTATTGTGTGACCAGAAAGGGATCTCATTCTAATTTCCTGCATATTTCGGAGGGAGATTTTCAGGGGATTTTACTTTGGGGCACTTTTCCTTCTAGCTCCCATCCTGTGTCAACAACAAATTTTTTCTGTTTATGGCTTACCTGCCAAGAGTATATGCTCTGCTTATCACTGCACTCTAATCTTCTTAGTCTGTCATGTAATCTTTGGAATCTGAGCTGCACATTTTTTTTTTTTATTTGAATAAGGAGTTGAATGGTTTTCCAACTGTCAACAGTTTTGGAAAGAGTTGCTTTCTAATCCCATTTGATTTCTGACTGTATTTGAGGATGCTCTCGCTACTCTCATTTCTGTCTCAGGTGCTCTGACACCCACTGGGCGGCTCATGGTGGAGTTTCCTCTGGATCCGGCTCTGTCTAAAATGCTGATTGTGTCATGTGACATGGGCTGCAGTGCTGACGTCCTCATCATTGTCTCCATGCTGTCAGTGCCATCCATCTTCTACAGACCAAAGGTACCAAATAGGTTTATCGGGCTGGGTGATACAGCAAAAAAATTACATATCAGCCTTTTGACGATATTAGATATACATCTCTCAATATTTTTGTATTTGCTCTAAAATTGAGTTTTTTTTTTGTTGTTGTTGTTGGGTTTTTTTTATCGGGAGGACCATCATTTAGACCAAACAGCAATTTTTGCAAAGTAGATAAATCTAGTCAATCTAGATGAACACAAGGAAAAATCATACTTCATTAATTGCGTTAATTCTTGTTAACATGTTAAACAAAAAATATTAATTGCAGAAATGAACGTGTTAAACAATAGTCCATTTCAACAGTATTTGCTAATAGAAGAAATTATGAAGAAATATGCGATTTTGGGTCTGGCTCGGTCTTAAAATCTGACGATACCATTCCGACTGGTTAGAGTTCAGGTTTATTTTAAGGCCAGTGCCGAACTCTACAACTCTTGCAGCATTTTTGAGTCTGTTTTTAAAATCCTTGGAAATCTTGACTAGCTGTGCATGTGGGTGCTGTTTTGTGTTTTAAACTGCTGCTCTTATCCAGGGTCGAGAAGAGGAGAGCGACCAGGTGAGAGAGAAGTTCTCAGTGCCTGAGAGTGATCACCTGACCTACCTCAATGTTTACCTGCAGTGGAAGAACAACAATTACTCCAGCATCTGGTGTAATGATCACTTCATCCACACTAAAGCCATGCGCAAGGTGTACTGCATTGTGATTTTGAGAAAGTTTATTTTGTTTATTTGTCTCTATCTAACTGGTCTCATTGCTCGTATACTGACTAACTGTGTGCATCACAGGTGCGTGAGGTGCGAGCACAGCTAAAAGATATTATGGTGCAGCAGAAAATGAACCTGATTTCCAGTGGCTCAGACTGGGATGTGATCAGGAAGTGCATTTGTGCTGCATACTTCCACCAGGCTGCTAAATTAAAGGTAAAAAGCCAGAGACTGGCAGAGAAACTTTGATTCCAGTGTCACATTGTCAAAATCTAAGCAAGATTTTATAAAGCAATATGACTATTTCCAACCTGTGTTTCTATTTGTTTAGGGAATAGGGGAGTATGTGAATGTGAGAACAGGGATGCCCTGTCATCTGCATCCTACCAGTTCTTTGTTCGGTATGGGCTACACCCCAGACTACATTATCTACCATGAGCTGGTCATGACCACAAAGGTACTTCCTCCTCCTCAGTTTTAGCCCTTGAATGTGACTTGATATATGACACATATTACGGCCTACATGTATTTTTAATTAAAACATATTAAAGCATGTAAAATGCCATGCTGAGATTTGAGTCATGATGCAAATGAATCGATGAATCAGAGATTAGAACAGACTCATTGAAACGGACAGTTTAAAACAACTGATGCTCTGAAATGAAGTCACAACATTTTTTGCTACTGAGATTTAAATGAGAGATGCTCTCAAAATATCTCTGTCTTAGCGCTCTCACTCTCACAAGTCATGAAACAAGGAACTAGCATGAAACTAGTATTATTATCAGAAATAAGGATGGCAATTTAATGCTTTAATTTATTGCAATCAATTCCAAAAAGAATAACGTGGTAAAAACATTAACGCAATCATATTCCTGGACAGTAATATTCCTACCATTGCAGCAATTCAAGCTTGAAGTACCACCTGCTTCCAGCAGTGGGCAGTAAACGAAACTCCAGCTTTAATGGAAACACATAAGTCAGCCCTATATTGAATATTTACTAATATATAATCAGGGGTGGAAAGAGTACTGAAAAATCTAACTCAAGTAGAAGTACTGTTACTTCCCAAAAAATTTAGTGTGAGTTAAAGTACCTGTCTTAAAAACTACTCAAGTAAGAGTTAAAGAGTAGCTCATTTAAAAGTACTCGTGAGTAATGAGTATTGAGTACCGAGTTGCAAAACATATGCCCCATTATAATGAACACACTATGCCAACTTTTAAAATACATCACTTATCTATGACAAAACACTACATGAATCTGATGTTAACAGAAATTAAAAGATTAAAAAGTTATTTTCATACACTGATCACCGTTTTAAATGAAACAATTACATTAAAATCGGTTCTAAATTCCCTTAATGCCGACAGAACGTTATTGTTGTGCATAAAACATGTCCAAACAATGCTAAATAAGCGGGATCACTTGGCACATCATGTCCTGCACAATAGAGGATGTAGAGCAGGCATGAGAAAAGTTGTTTGGTACAGGGGCTACATCACACTTAAAAAGGAATAATTCACACAAAAATGAAAATTGTCTCATTATTTACTCACCCTCATGCCATCCCAGATGTGTTTGACTTTCTTCTGGAGAACACAAATTAAGATTATTAGAAGAATGATTCAGCTCTTTTGGTCCATACAATGAAAGTGAATCGGTGCTAAAATATTGAAGCTCCACAAATCACATAAATCAGCATAAAAGTAGATTAATCCATGTGCCTCCAGTGGTTTAATCCATGTCTTCAGAAGCGATATGATAGATGTGGTGAGAAACCGATCAATATTGAATTAATTTTTTACTATTCATTTTCCTCCCTGCCCAGTCAATCTCCACTTTAACTTTAACTTTCTTCTTGTGTTTTTGGTGGTTCACTTTCTTCATGCATATCGCCACCTACTGGGCAGAGAGAAGAATTTCTAGCAAACATTTAATTGAATATTGATCTGTTTCTTTCACCCACACCTGTCATATCAAGTCTGAAGTCATGGATTAAACCACTGGAGTTGTCTGTATTACTTTTATGCTGCTTTTATGTGCTTTTTGGAGCATAAAAATGTGTGCACTCCTTCACTTGCATTGTATGGACCTACAGAGCTGAAATATTCTACAAAAAATCTTAATTTGTGTTCTGAAGAAAGTCATAGACAGATGGCATGAGGGTGAGTAAATGATGAGAGAATTTTCAATTTTGTGTGAATTATTTCTTAAAGTAGCAAATGGGGGGCCACATTGTCCTCCTGTTTAGATACAGTGTTCCACATTGATTTAGTTCTTGTGTCTTTTGAGCCCAGAAATATTTGTGTTCTCATTCTAATGCATGATGCACAATTTACTGAAGTTTGTGACTGGTGAAATGTTCTGCTGAAGTTTTGCTTCGCAAATGCTGAGACTTTTCTATCTTTATAAATCTAAGCATAATTATACATTATTTTATCATCTCTACTTTCCTGGTAATTTATTATAACAATTAACATTCTCTCTACATCAGGTGTCAGTATAATTAAATAACAAACAATATTTAAAACAAATATTATTATTAAAAATGTCACTGTTTTTATTCTATTACATTTAATACTTCTAAAGCTATTCAAGTTATTCGGCCAACAGCAGAGAGTGGTTTTCTCATTTCCTTGTTAATGTTGTTTGATTAATATCCTTTATATGATATATAGCCTAGACAGTGCTTAATTCGGTTACATGTACACTTCAAGTCCAACATTTTGATGCAAATACGCTTTTTGTCCCACTGTTTAAATTCACTTTAGACATAAACGACTGCATTTACATTAAATCCTCATCAAGATGGGCATTGGTGGAATTATAATGTGTATTTCATCATTTATGTGCAAATGCAACAGCGCTCAAACATTAGCCGCCTGTCAATCAAACAGCGTGCAGCTACAGACATCAGGAAATAAAAAGTTAATCTTTTACATTACATCTAGATCAACCAACCAGTGGCGCTCTTGCTATCGTGATTGATGTAATGAACACCCCTGTCCTAGATGTGAAACATAGGCTAAATATAGAAAACTACTTAAAAATTTGATTGAGGACATCTCACTTTTTCCGATAAACATCTAGATAATTTTATTGCCCAGCCCTATTGATAACATTTCATTAATCTCTCACAGCAGCCCAATAATCTCTGTGATGGATACATTATAAACTACATTATAGACACACAGAATCTAGTAAGCAGAAGTATGAAATTTACCTCGATATGTTTCTTCAAATTAGAGGCAGGATTAATGCTGAGATATGGCTTGAGCAAGTTAAACTCACATGACACAGTCAAGCAATTGGTTTTTCACTGTGAAAATCCCTTTTAGGTGCGACCGTGATGTTGAGGTGTGGAAATGTGTTTGAGGCATTCTCCACATCCATAACAGCTGGCGCCAGATCTGCAGCTGCCGTTCAAGTTTTTTTATGTGGGATTTGATTTGACTGGGGTCACAAGACTCTCTCAAGCCAATTGATAAAAATAAAATCAGGTCAGGGATGTAGCGAACGCAGACGGTGCGATAATAGTGCAGTAAAAGTACAATTACAGCACTTAAAATTGACTCAAATAAAAAAAAATTAAACTACTTAAAGTACAATTCTAGGGAAAAAGTAGTGAAGTGAGCATTTGCAATTCACTACTTTACACCCCTGTTTATAATACTACTATTACTACTAACCTACTACTATATATATGTATAATTTTTTTCTAAACTTGAGATGAGATCTGTAACAAAATATTGTGACAATACAAAATATTGCGTAGCCCTAGTGAATAGCAATTTACTGAAATCTATGTGTGTTTATTTCAGGAGTACATGCAGTGTGTAACTGCAGTGGACGGCGAGTGGCTGGCAGAGCTGGGGCCTATGTTCTACAGTATCAAACATGCAAACAAGAGCAGACAGGTAAACAACACCCTCCTTAAAATGTACATCTATTTATCTCCCAGGCGCTCTCTCTTGTTCTGACTCACCTTTTTGGTCCCTCTTTCAGGAGAACCGACGGAGAGCCAAGGAGGAGGTCTCCAATATGGAGGAGGAGATGTCATTGGCTCAAGAGCAGATCAGGGCACGGAAAGAAGAGCAGGAGAGGAAGAGCAATCTTGGCAGCGTCAGGTACATTCTGTCTGAAATACTTGGTTTTAAGCTTTCTAGCCCTTTAAGACTTCAATGAAAACGCCCACTGTTTTGATTGGCTAACATAGTGCAGTTCCTCCATTACAGCCATATTTGAAACTCAATCGAATGAAAATGAACAACAAGCTCCACAATATTATAAAACTAAATTTCAGGGTTTACACATGACGTACAAACAATACATTGCATCCGAATACATTAAACTGTTCCAAACGACACCATTCGAGTAAAAGTTTTGCGTAAACGCATAGTCATTAATGGGGCAAAATAATTCTCACAATAAAATGTCTTAAATAGTTTGTTTTGGATGATAATAAGAGCATTGATGATTCTCCCAGTCAGTGGCAGCAGCAGAATGAGATGCATTTTTAAAAGTTGAGCTTAAAACGTGGCTCACATAGCTGGAAATGCATCAAAGATGTCCATTTAGTGCATGTTAAATATGGCACAATGTGCAAAATGGTCTAGCATGCCTTCAAAACAGCTAGAAACTGTGCAGCTTTTCTAACTTGAAATGGCATCTTTTAAAAGCTAGATGCATGATAACGATCAAAGATGTTCGTCTAGTGCATGTTTATGTAGAAAAAACATTTAAATCTATATAGGCACATGAGGGTGTCCTGTGTAAGTCCCATTAAAAGTGTAGATGAATCTCCCAAAATAGGCCCTCTCTCCTCTTCACCTGTGTGACTGACTGATTACCTGTGGGCAGGGCCAATGGTACAATGACGAAAAATAAACGGTAATGTCTTGCTGAAGAGGCAGTCATATGCAGATGTATTTAGTCCTTGTAAAGCCACAAGTTCCACAAATTAGATTAACTATCCCTTTAAACCACTTATTCGCATCCCTGACGAGCTTCAATTTCTTCATTTACTTGATGTAAGCTAGCTAGATAAAATTCAAATTAGCAGAATTCAAAAAACAACAATAAGAATAGTTCCGTACATCACGGAAAAGAACATTTGTAATTATGCCAGGCATTAGAAAAAAAACAAGACATTAAGATGATTCATTAATGATAGATGTAGTGGCAACGGGGCACTGGCCTGTTGAGTCACTCCCTTACTCTTTAAAAAGACTTCGTGTTTTTGACAAAATCTGAATCATCCTATTTAGAAAGAAGTCATCAAAAGGCTGCCGTGCTGAAAAACGAATGCTGCAATTTTTGGGAAGACAATTATCCTCCTTTCTCCCTCCCCTGTCCGATACGGCCTCCATCTTTTTCATCTCTTTCCTCACCTACCATCTTCTCATCTTCTCTGTGATGAGGTTTTCTCACCTCCCGTCTCCACAGGAGAGAAAAAGAAAGAATATTGGCTCCTTTCTGACCCCCATTACTGTAGCAATTTAAATTGTGCTGCTGCGGATGGGGAAAAGACAGGCAGACGCTAATTTTCAGACTAATCTGGGAAATTAATTTGACACACAACTGTCGGCTCCACAAAAACGGGAGATGTGTTCTGTACAGTAACACTTTATTAATTAATCAGGACTTTTATCTTTGTATCAAAGCCTTGCGTGATGGACGTCCTGACAATAATCACATTAAAAGCGTGGATTAGACTTTTGATTTGCTTGGTAAGAGAGATGGATTTAAGGTGCTGGCCTCCTTCTGATGCCTTCATAGGGTTTTAAATAAGCTGATGGGAAGAAGCTGTCTGATTTGCTGATGAGATCAGAGCTAATATCTCCTGACATGAACCATGTAGCACCCTCAGGACAGTGCTTTGTGCTCTTTAGAGAGGAAATTTTTTTTCCTTTTTTTTTTTTAAAGAAAATGTGAGTGGTACTTGCCTGTGAAAAATTCACTACCTCCATGCTAGATATTTGTTTGTTTGTTTTTGCCAGGGCAGTTGCAAATTGTTCTTAATGGTTCTTAGCATGTTGCTAGTGTGTACTTGGTGGTTTCTAGGGCCTTGCTATGTAGTTGCAAGGTGATTCTGAGTGGTTGCTAGGTAGTTGCATACTGGCCTAAGTTAAATGAGCCCATCTCCAAATCACTATGATTTTCTGATTCCTCCAATGTAAGTGTAAATAATTTTTCTTGCCTGTTTTATCGTCTGACAGGAGAAAAATCACAAGTTTGATTTCCAACCCTCTTTTTATGTTCTGGTAATTTTTGACTGATTTAATAGTTGAAAACTGTGACAAACTTATTCTTGAATTTGGTCAAAATTATTGTTTTGAATTCTAACAACAATGAATAAGTGAATAAGGATAAAAAAAAAGTTTATAACCTTTTTATTATTATGTTAATTTTTGATATATGATCATTTTTATATGGCGGCCAAAAGTTTAGAATAATGTACAGATTTTGCTCTTATGGAAAGAAAATTTAAACTAAAACTACTTAAACTACTTTAAAGAGTTAAAAAAATCCTCCACGTGCAGCAATGACAGCTTTGCAGATCCTTCACGTTCTAGATGTCAGTTTGTCCAGATATTCAGGTGACATTTCCTGTAGCACTTGCCATAGATGTGTCTGTCTTGTCGGGCACTTCTCACACACCTTCTAGCTGATCTAACAGTCTAGCTGATCTCACAAAAGCTCAATGGGGTTAAGATCCATAACACTCTTTTCCAATTATCTGTTGTCCAATGTCTGTGTTTCTTTGCCCACTCAAACCTTTTCTTTTTGTTTTTCTGTTTCAAAAGTGTTTTTTTCTTTGCAATTCGTCCTATAAGACCTGCACCCCTGAGTCTTCTCTTTACTGTTGTTCAACATGTAATGCATCTATTTCTCAAACTAGAGACTCTGATGTACTTATCCTCTTGTTTAGTTGTACATCTGGACTTCCACATCTCTTTCTGTCCTTGTTAGAGCCAGTTGTGCTTTGTAGTGTACGCCTTTTGTTTCATGTTCAACAGTAAAGAGAAGACTCAGGGGTGCAGGCCTCATGGGAAGAATTGGAGTAGTAGATGAAGTATTTTAAGTTCTGAATGTTTTTTTTTTTTTTTTTTGTCAAATTGTAATAGTAATTTTTCACATTATCAATGTCCTGACTATACATTGAGATCAGTTGAATGCCACTTTTGTGAATAAAAGTACCAATTTCTTTCCATAAGAGCGAAATATTTATATTATTCCAAACTTTTGGCCATCGGTGTATGTGTATGTATGTATGTATGTATATGTATGTATATAATCTGGGATATAGGCTAGTTGTCCAGATTATTTACTTCAGTGAATATTTCTCAGAGTAGGTTTAAGTCAATTTCTAAATAGGCAAGTATTTATATATAAAAAATTGCTATACAACATTTTCACAGTTTCTTTTTACCTTATCTTTAAAAAGTGATCATTGAAAAGTTGTAGAATTTCTTTGCTCAAAAAGAATAGGAAACATTTGTCACATCTGTTTAAATTTCTAACCTCTTAAATAACATTTTATGATAATTTCCAAACAGGTCCACGAAGATTTTGACTCCAGGAAGGAGAGAGGACACACCCATGACACCAAAGCGAACACCTGCACGATTTGGCTTGTAGTGCTTGGTAGCAACAATTTCAAAAACATAATAGTGCAAATATGCCATCATGCTCAGTTATTTGGAGATGGTATAATTGCTACCATCAATTTGATTTATTTAAATATGATTGTCACAGTGCTTGTCACATGCAGTTCCCTGGGTTGACCAGCAGTAGGAGCAATTGTATAAGGAGAAAATGCTCATCCAAACCAAGTGATTTGTGTCTCACTTGAAATGTCTGGACTGACAAAGAAAAAAAAAATTGTGGATGCAATGATACAAAAGCAAACACCTGTGTCATTCTTAGATTTGAACATACTTGCCCCTCTCTCTCTTTCACACACACACAGCTTTATAATTTTTTATTAGAATAATTTTTTTTTTTTTTCATCATTGGTTTCTGTAAACAAGAGCGGCAGCATTTATTCATGTACTTCCGAAATATTCAATTGATCATGAAATTATAATTCAAATTCAGTTGTGTTTCGGATTGTGAAATGTGAATGTTGTGCTGTTCTTTCATAGAACACAGAGCAACCATGAATATTAACTTCCTGTACTTTGATAGGTCATTCCCCTGTGGATATACCATGTCTTTGTTATTCTGACAAAAACATTGCTAGAAAATGTCATCATTCTGCTGGAATCAACACTGAATAGGGAGGGGTCATATTTTGCACAGGCTTTTATGCAATTGGGCTGGAAGTCATTGAGCGCATGTACTGTGCACAGACAGCGATGACATGCCTGCTGCTGTGAATCACAAAAAATAAAATGCAGAATAATTAGCAACTTTCCACAGAGGGTCATTCTGCTGTTTTCTGATCTCAGGTGCTCTATTTCTGTTTGTAAGCTTTGACTGGGGTCCAGTGAACTGATATAGTTTTCATTTTTGATGTGTACAATATATCTGTATATTGTTTATTGTCTTATCTGTAGTGTTTGTCTGATATGCTGAAGTAGAAACCTGATTTGACTCAACTTTTGGAAAGACTGTGCATGGGAATAACCATATTTTTAAAGTGTAAAAAGTTCACTTTATGTGTGATTTGTTTTATAATGAACGGACTTTGCTTTGTTACTTTTACTTGTAAAGTGGTAAATAGAGCACTTCCAGATCATAAGTTCCCATAATAATCTCTAATACATGTAGACATGTGAAGTATAACTCTCGGCAGAGACCCCTTAGCTCAGCATCCTTTGGTTTTATGATGGCTTTTGAGTTCAAGTTTACATTCTGGGTTTTAGTTTTGATTTGCAGAACAAATTGCAATAATTTGGAAATACTATAAGATGACATACAGTATATGTACAGTATAGGTCTGCCATAAAATTGGGTGGGGTTTTACCAAAAAAACACTATTAAAATTCTTTGCAACATACAGTAGAGTCAAGAGTCTGTTTAAGCTATTTGTTACATAAAGCTAAATATACTGATAACTGCTGTCTTAAACTGACCAGGGTAATTCTCAAATATGTTCACTGTCCGACATACGTGTGTGTGTGTGTGTATATATATATATATATATATATATATATATATATATATATATATATATATATATATATATATATATATATATATATATATATATATATATATATATATATTTTTAACAACTTAACTGTTGTTTTTAAGTGTTGTAACACCAGTTACAAATTATCTTTAAAGATGTATTTTCTAAGATGGTGTCAATAACATCACAAAACACACACCACCGATCAGACTAAAATCACTAAATTATCCCATTAAATAAGTTGTTTTTTTTCCTCCCGATAAAAATCTTTCACGGGAACCTTAAACAACGTAAAACAAACAACATTTGAATGAACCACTTAAAAACAATTACACTTAAAATGCAAATTAATGTATTTTTTTTAACATGGTGGGAAAATCACTATATGCACATTTGAGCAGCCTCTTTTTTTCCCTTCTGATCTTTGACCTGAGAAGTTCTTTTCCGCCACTTTTTTTTATATATTTCGAAATATTTAAACATTGATGACATCATTGACATGAAATCAAGGGACAAACATTCTTTTTTAAATGATTAAAATGACTAAATACTTTATTGGTTGTGCTTTTTTATACACGTGTGAGTCTTTGCACGACCACTTGATCTAAGAAAACAAAATGAGTAAAAAACAAGCACATAATTAACAGTAAATGTCATGTGTTTTTTTTTTTAGGTAATTAACAAATTCAAATATAGTTTCTAATAATGTGTAAAAACAACATAGCTTGAAACCATTTCATATTATTGAATAAAAGGTTTGGTTATAGAAACATGCCTTTGCCAATATTAATATAGAAACCCCATTTCAGACTACTCAAAATTGTAACAGCCTTGTCTAGGTTCAGAATGTGCTCAGATTTAGAATAATGAACAACAATGTGATTAACTTTTGGGTTCACTTTGATCTCCAAACTGAGGCTGGGGCCTAAAGGCCTCAACTTACTTCCGTAGAAGTTCTTATCCTTTCTTTGTTCAGGGGTAAAAAGAAATTCAAACATCCGAGCAACGGTATACTGTTTCCGAACATTCGCACACCGATGTGGGAGGCATTTAGAAGTACATTTATATATGAGGACGCTGCATGTAAAACATTAAAAATGAGGTCATTAAAAGAATCTGTTTTAATGATTATATAAAGTAATACAGATGCAGTAGATACTGTTTTATTTGTCTTGTTTACATTTTGAATTATTGACACTTATGCACTAACATGCTACATGCAGCCACATGTGCTTATTACACTCATGTTTAACTTCAGACAGATGTGTGAATGGCTTTTGCTGACGGTACATGAGTGAATGGGCACTTAAGACTATTTGAGAAGATTTGATTCCTTTTGTAGACTAAAAAAAAATAATAAATCACATGGTCTTGGAAAATCACATGGTTCTCTAAGTGAACGATCATACAGATGTAAGTACATTTGCACCGGCTCGCCAATAATTTTGCATGTTTTGACACTGAACGACGTAAACAAAATTAGCCATCGGCCTCAAGGTGGAATAAAAGGAGTATAAATGAATCGTGACCAGTGTTGGGTGTAATTTGAGTACAAAATAATGTACTTATTGCCTTAAAAGTAGTAGTGTAATACATTACATTTTTAATTATTGTAATCCGATTACAGTTACTGAGATTCAATTAAGTTAATTAATTAATTTGCGGCACTACAATTAATATAATGCAAAAAGAAGCAAAAATCTGGGTTCAGATTTGTGAGGCAATTACAATGAAAGTGAATGGAGAGGATCTGTAAAGGACGTAAACATTATACGTGTTAATATGATTTTAGTGTGAAGTTTCAAGTAACTCATTTTACAACTTTGTTGCCATGACATTGTAACCCTGTAAACCCTACACAACCCCAAAATGACCGTAAAAAACTGTAACACACAAGTTGTAACCGAAGGGTTAAAGTAAGTGCTTTTATAAAATTATAAGCTTCAAGTTTCTGCCTTTAAAACCACCAAAAATTGGCCTCATTCACTTCCAATATAAGTGACTCGCTGTAACCTCAAATACTTTTCTCAAGAAAAGGATGGACAAGTCTAAATTTGTTTTTGTGGAAATCAACACAATGCCATAAATGCTGTCGATCGAGCTTAACTTGTCTTGAACCCGGAGTGTTACTTTACGTACATTACTTGGGTTACACAAAACCTTATATGTAACACATGCATTGCGTTTATATAATCATTTATTTGCATTTCTGACAGCTGAAGGGCCCCATTACAAGTCACTGTAAGGGAGAAACGAGTGTTAGTAAGTATATGACTTGAACAAAGAGGAAATATGTACATTTTTTAATACATTGAACAGAATTTTTTTTAATGATTTTAAAGTTAATTAAAAGTAAAATAATTAGCAGTGTGATTACTTTCCCCATGTAGTCGTCAGTAACCTGATTACAATAGAGATGTAGTTAGTAATTTGTAGTGGATTACATTTTTTGGAGTAAGCACTGATCATGTGTCAATGGTCCAACAAGTTTAGCCAAGTTGTCCAACCCTGTATTTACTCAGTCCTTACTACTGGTTGAAAACAAACCTGGAGGAGTTCGGCCTGACCTGAATCTGCCGTCTGATGAATAGGCTTCTGGAGGGAGGAGTTTTTACTAATTCAAGACGTCACCTTTGAAAGGAGCCAACATTCATTTTAGATGCCATGCATTCATTTCACAATAGTTTTTTTGTTTTTGTTTTGTTTCTTTGATTCCATCTCTTGCAGAATTTTGGAAACAACACCTGAAAGATAAATTCTGTATCACTTTTAGTACTGATCAAAAGAGTATGATCTCTCTCTCTCTCTCACACACACACACACACACACACCACAATTGAATTATTCACTACAGCCAGAGGACATTTAATCAGATTTCCATCAGGCAGAGAGGTGAGCTAATACTCTCTGATTAGAATTATGATAGACGACACTGAATGTATTTTTTTTGTTGCTTCTAGCCGAGTATTTGTTTTCATTTTGAAAGGCACTACCATGAACATGAGGCTATGAAGAAGCCATAAAATAGCCATACGTTGTTTTGTTAAAATTAAAATAGCAGTGATACTGAAGCCTAAACTGTTTTTGAACGTTTTAGTGAGTTGAAACTCTATAAATAGACTGTAAAAATCCCTGCAGTGCAATAAATAAATTTGTATATATATATATATATATATAAATCCCTGTACAAATATCTAAAATAAAAAAGTTTTTTTTTAACAATTTTAATTATAAATATACATATATAACGTAAAAAATAAAATAAAAATTCTGTCATCATTTACTAATCTTCATTTAGTTCCAATCCTGTATCACTTCTGTTGAACACAAAATATTAGGCAGAATGTAAACCTCAGTCACCATTCACTTTCTTTGCATACTTTTTCCACAAAATGTCTAACATTTCCCTTTATGAAATGACTTCCCTGAGTCATCTGTGTTTTGAACAACATAAGAGTGAGTAAATGATGTCAATGTTTTCATTTTTGGATGAACTGTCCCTTTAATTCTAGATCTGTTCTCTGAAAACAAAATTAAGCAATTTTAAGCTTCACAATGTAAAATTGACCTTGTTTGAAGGACCTTTAGATAAAAAATACTGAATACTGATGATTTTTTCAGCGTGAACTCTTCCCTCTCATAATGGTCTTTGGCAGAAGCCCCCCTCAGCCGCTTTAATGAGGCAAATCTCTGATATTGCCTGACATTTTCAAATCCACTTCCTGAATGGCAGTGCCAGCAGTCATCTTTACAAGAGATTTCTGCTGAAGGTCTTTGTGATTATGAAGGGAATTATAATGGCCTTGGTGTCACTGTGAATGGGAGCCACTGGCTTAAGTGTAAAACCTCACCTCACAGATTGGCTCTGGGATCCCGAGATGCTGTGAATCTTAAGGCCTGTTCATTTTACAGTGGGACTTAGAACAGATGCCCTCCGCTCCTCTCCGAGATTTAGGGTGACTATAGAGGGAGGGATCATGTCATGTATTTGTCAGGGCCAACAAAGAGAAAAGCAATAAAGAGTGATCCTCCATCTCACTCCAACTTTCAATAGAAGCTGAGGTGTCATTACAAAAAAAAACAACAACAAAAAAAAAAAAAAACACCCTCTCTAATTCACTTTAAAGTGTGATTTTAACAGCCAAGTGATGCACAAGACTGTTTGATGTCAAGTCTTGTTGCTTGCGTTGTGTTTGAAATAAAAATGACTCTAGGACCAATAATGCCAAAAGGAGGTAACTGGTCGTCCATGCCCGAAAATGAACAGGTCTGTTCTGATATGGTAAGCTGTTAATACAGCAGGGAAAAACAATGGTAACTGCAAATAATGAAATGCAATGGTAACACTTTAAAATACGTTTTTATTTGTGAGCATTAGTAAATGCATTAGTTATATTTTAATGTAAAAAATGTAATTGTAGACAAACAAAATCCAAGATATTATATTTAAGGTAAAAACCTTTGTTTTCAGAAAATATATCTTGAATATCTTGAATTAAGCTTATTTTTCTGACCCTATTTATTAATAGTTTTATTGGTTGGTTTTAAGCATAAATCTAACAAACGTTTAATGAGGTTTATAATTAAAACAAGAAAAACAATTGCCAATGTTGCAAAAAAAAATAATAAAAATAAAATAAAAAATAACTACAGGATCAATCACCTCTTTAAACAATGCTAACTGCAACACTTTACAATAAGGTTCAATTTGTTAGTCTAATTGGTTGAGTAAATGCTTTAGGTATTATGATGTAACAATGGACAACCATTGTTCATTACGTAAAGCTAATGCACACTTTTACATTTATTAATTACTTTTGATGTTAACATTTCAAAGTACATGTGTACATTAACATTAACCAAGAAAAAAGGTGCATTCATTAAGATGTCTTTGTCATCTTGGACTTGCAGTGACACCTAGTGGTGTGGATGCAGCATTATTCAAAATCAACACTTTTCAGTTTCAGATGAGAGTCACTGTAGAAATTTAGTAGTCACCGTCAGCCATGATTACTTTAATCAATGAGTGAAAGTGTCAAATAACGAGACGGTTACTGAGATTAAACGAGTAGTATTCAGCTGGTCATGTGATTCTAACATGGCAGCCCCCATGTGCGGACCCTCTAAAACAGCTTTTATAAGGTTACTGATATGACTGGAGTCTTCATTTAAATGTGAGTGGTCATGATTACCTACATATATTGCAAAACGACAATTCATGTCTTTAGGCGATAAAAGTGCACCTTTAATAAATGCTGTACAAGTGAATTGTTAGTTCACATTAACTATTTCTTTAACAGATGTTAACAAGCACAACATTACTATAAAGTATTACTAGTGCAACTACCGGTAACCATATAACCGTGAACAGTTAGGGGGCATTAAGGCCGAACATGTTCTTGCATTAAAAAGCTAGAATGGACTAGAATGGTGCATTTAATGAAACAGAATGGAGATGTCTCGAGAAGCGTTTTTATTTCCACATATGTAAAAGATGTCCATCTAACACATGTTTATATAGACAAAACAAAAATAAATGCAGATGGATGACTTTGGTGTGAACAGCCCCTTAAGATAGCAATCTAAATAGGCTAATCAACTTAAAGAAGAGAAAAAAGTGCTTCTTGTATCTTTTGTTGATAAAGTAATAGACCGTACATGCAGTCTAACTACACTATTACATTCCTCACTTGGAAGAAGCAAGCCAAACTGGGTAGGTGCCAACATGGACAGGTACCCTCATCATCCAAAAATACGAACAAGGACATGTTTTGTTTACTTATACACGATGAACAATTTTTGTACTGTGTTGGGATGCCATTTGATGTCCATTGTAAAATCAAACCTTATTCGTTCATGCACGTATTAAAATCCATGAAGTGACACCAAACATCGACTTAATCAACAAACTTAAACAATATCTGATGATTCTTCTATAATGCTGCATGCAATGCATCATTGGATTGCCTTTTTTGGAACACAACCCAACCATAGATGAGCATTAAACTGAGATTTGCAAAGACCAACAGTGCTACACAAATGCATATATGCCCCATGTATTGCTTACGTTATTGTGCGTTGCTGTTCACAACCCTTCCTCATTATTTACTGCATAATCACACGCTTGTTTTGCATGTGAATACAGTTATATGTAGCTTCAGGACACAACCAATGCTTGTGGTAGTCTGTTACACTAGAATTGGCCTTAAACATAGAGCTCAGGGAAATTCAGGGTATTAATAACAATTATTGACCTTTTTTAGTTTCTACAGACACCTTAAGTGTTGCCTATTGACTGTTGCACTGGACAGAATGTTGCCTATTGATTTTGGTGGAACAGAAAGAGGTGGCCTGCTCATCCCGTATGGGGAGAATTAAGCCCTGCTTGTCACTAAAGACACTTTGGATTGAACTCCTATTGACTCGGAACACTTCAAACAAGCCCTCTTACTTGCTGACAAACACTCTTAGCATACTGAATACTCTGAATATGTGAGGGCAACAAGCATTAACACAACACAAGGAGGAGGATGCGCAGATTTGAATGAATGCTTAAAGGCATCACAAATTGGAGTAGAAAATTAAAGCACAAGATGTTTGACATTTTTACTGCTAATGTAATATCGCAAGCCCTTGACATTTAATCACGTGCAGGATATAAATTATAGATATCAACAGTTGAATTACAGTTAGTTAAAATTCACATTTTTGAGACCAGAGATGGACTTACTACTATGCCAGTAAGCCTCAGGCAGCTGCAATGGCTCAATTGGACTCAATTAGTTATAGGGGCCCCCTTGTGGCCCGAAAGGGAAGGGAGAAATTCTGTTGGAAATAGTCCAAGTAGGATTTCGTTTAGAGCCCCCATATGCTCAGAAACAACACTAAGTACAAACATTAATTCTTGACATCAAAAATGATGCCATTACTCATGGAAATACCAATTTTTGTAATCAACTACAACAAAACACTGACATCTGTAAATGGAAGCTTTAGCATAAGTTGTGCCAGGAAGACTCAATTGTTACGTCACTCATTACCTTCTCATCTATCCAATCGCGTTCTAACACTTGCAGTATAAAAGATGGGTACTTACACATGTCTGAGTTCACAGATGCTGACGCTTTCGTTTTCCTCCACCCTCCCCACCACCAAGATGATCCCTTCCTTCCTACACACCACCACCAGGATGGTCCCTTCCCATACCTCACTGGGGGTCGGCTGCGCCCCTGCCTTCATCGCCAGGCAGGAAATGCAGAGTCCGGACCCCCAGATTGCGAGCTACGGATGGGGCCTACGCCAAAGAACTTTTATCTTTATATTGTTTGCCGAGCTGTAAATAAATGGTTAATTGTTCAGTATTATTCTCCCGAGTCTTTCTGGTAGAACTATTTTCATAAGCGGAATTTTACAAGCTCCTGTTTAAAGCTGAAGTGTGTAATGTCTGTGACACTAGCTCCACTGAATGGAATTCCAAAAATAAACAATGTTTTCAAAACAGCATTCCGAACCCGCCCCCAACTCACATATTTGGTTGAGTCAGTGTTGTTGTGTAGGATCTAGATGGGTCGCTCAAAACAAACAGTGGAATTTTCATAGCGCCACAGAGACAGCGTTTACCTACAAATGGCTTACTTATGGTTGTCTCTGCATATTAAGCTCTGATAGAAGAAAGTATATCAACACCAAAAAAATTACACAATTCAGTTTTAAAACGCTATTATAGATCGCTATCAATAATTAATTTCTTACTTGTTGAAATTCCAATTTTAGATATCAACAATGTGCTACTAAGTAAAAAGGCTAATTTTTTTAAATCAATAATTACATTGTTACTAGTGCAAATGTTCATTCCTGATATCTACAGTTAACAAATGCTCATTTTTGATAACTGTAATTTGGTTTTCATTAGTGTCAATGTAAATTTAAGACATCTGTAATGTGTTTGAAACAAGTAAAAAAAGCCTTTAAATATATATTTATTAACTCTCCAATTTATTAATAATTGAAATCCATTTCCAGATATCTCAAATACCAAATCTAACATGTTGAAGTACATTTACAGATATAAAACTTTTTGCATTTTCATGAGTAGTAATTAAATTGTTGATATCAGGAATGGACATTTGCACTAGTAATGATTGATTTGATAGTTTTTACTAGTAAGAAGTGCATAGCTGATATGTGAAATTGGAATTTCAACTAGTAAGAAACTAATTATAGTTCAGTTATGACAACTCTCGGAAAGATTAAGCATGTCAATGTGGAATTGACATAGTGATAGGATATTGGCCGTGGTGGTCTAGATCTGCTACGCTGCTGTTGCAGAGCAAGTATGGAGACTTGCTACAGCTAGAAAATACACATACATACTAAGTTAAGCATGTGGACATGCTGCCGCACAATTACATAAAACACAAAACATCCTGCGTCGAGCATGTATGAAATGCCGCTGCACAAACAGACATTACAAACAATCCCTATGTAGAAGATCTAGACAGTTGGAGCTGGGGTGGAGGTGGGTTTCAGAGAAAAAACTATCGCAGCACGCTGCAGTAAAACTGGCTTCTCTTCAAAACTGAGCAATTTAAATGTTACACAAAGAGAGAGATGCAAGATGATTGGTTGCCGGATTACATGTCAAAGGAACATTCAACTTACGCCATGCGAGCTGATTGGCTTACCATGTCACATGTGAGTGAGTTGATTGGCTAACACATAACAAGCTCAAAGAACATATCAGCTTGCACCACATTAAGTTTTGTGGCTAAACTTTGGTCATACGTATATCTGTAATTGTGTTTTGAATGGGAGTGAATTATATCATTGTGAAATACTTTTAGCATAAATGCAGTTACAGAATTAAGTTGAAATTCTATTTTGATATCAAGAATGTGTATTTCTGCAATTTATAATAATAATAATAAACTTTATTTTATATAGTGCCTTTAAAAGTAACATCTCAAAGCACTTTACATAAAAATAATGAAATTAGAAGGATACACAACAGTCTAGACAGTAAAAACTAAACAAGCAATAAAAACAGAAGGCCAATATAATCACAAACACAGTAATCATACGAATCACAAAAAAGCCACCCTAAAAAAAATAAGTTTTAAGGGACGATTTAAAAACTCTAAGGGATTCTGCATTCCT
Source organism: Moxostoma hubbsi (assembly GCA_032164185.1). NCBI lineage: Eukaryota > Metazoa > Chordata > Actinopteri > Cypriniformes > Catostomidae > Moxostoma > Moxostoma hubbsi. The sequence goes on from JAVLUX010000002.1 coordinate 13,199,751, forward strand.
AATCTCAGAGGGCAGGGAATTCCACAATTTAGGAGCCAAAGAAGTAAAAGCCCGATCACCCATAGTTTTTAGCAGTGTTGTTTGGACAGTTAAAAGAACCGCTTCAGAAGATCGTAAAGCACGTGTAGGATTGTAGGGGGTTAAGAGCTCACACAAATATTGAGGGGCCAAGTTATTCAAGGCCTTATAGGTGAGCATGAGAATTTTCAGACAGACCTAAGTCAGAGGTTGACAACTGAGACACGAATGAACCATTGGAAATCACAAGGTCTAAAGTGTGGCCTTTGTCATGCGTAGGACAGTCCACTAGTTGGTCTAATTCAAAGCACTCCAATATGGGCAGAAAGTCTTTTGTTATTGCGGAGTCTTTTATATCCATATGAATGTTGAAATCCCCCAGTAGGAGAATTCTTTCAAATCTGAGGAAGAGAAAAGACAACATATCTGATAATTCAGATAGAAAGTCTTTATTTGTCTTAGAAGGCCTGTAGACTGTAGCCACTGCAGTAGAAAGGTGCGCAGAGACACTCAGAACAAGACATTCAAATGAGTCAGATTTGGGAACAGCCACGGGACACAGATTGAACTTTTGACTGTGCAACACAATGATACCCCCACCTCTACCAGAAGAACGCGGGAGATCAAATAATCCATAGCCAGCAGGAGTCAGTTCATTAAAAAGAAGACCGTCAGATTCTTTGTGCCAAGTTTCAGTTAAATAGAAAAGGTCTATAAAATAATGTCAGATAAAAGGACAGCTTTGTTGTTGAAAGAGCGCGCGTTAAATAGTGCTGATTTCAGCAGACGCGGGGGAGCAGATGAATCCTTAGCAACCTCCTCACGCCTGAATGCTGATAAGTTATTGAAATTGACCCCTGTAGGTCTAAACGGCAGTCTATGGGGTTCGCGCAGAAATCTCGGATAAGCGACAGGTTTAGATGTTGAGCATAAAAAACTACGCCTTGAAGAGCGATGTATGTAACGTTTAGGTCGCAATATTCCAACTTGACTGCAGAGAACACGTATCTCATTCGCCGTATCTAAATGTCCGTTCAGGTTCAGCAACTGGCGAGCAGTGTACCTGATAGCCATTTGGGGAAGGTCCACACCAACAGCAGCCTCACAGCGGTGTAAGCAGTGTACGTCCTGGGCCAAGCAACAGAAGAGTAAATTCCAGTAAACAGCACTCAGAGATAGAAGCAGTAGTCCAGCGTGCGAAGCATAATTCCACATCATGGTAGAATAATAAAATAAAATACAAAACACAGATAGACTTCACTGGCTCATAGCCAAATAAACTACTGAAAATAAAAATGGGAGAGAGGAGCGGCAGCCAAAACGCGCCAGCGTGCCCTTCAACCGGAAGAATTTATGATGTAATATTTGATAGCAAGAACTAACATATTTACTAGTGAAATGTAAACTACTAATATATAAAATGAGCACCTTCACTGGTAGTAATTCCATTCCTGATATCAAGAATTAGGATTTTAACTAGTGAAAATTGAATTGTTGATATCTATATTTCATATTGTGCACATGATTCAATTTTGAAAGGGTTTGCATTAAATGTAAAAAATAGGATTGATGACATTGATAGCTAAATATGTTTTTATTAAAACAAAAGAAAAAATACCATTGTATAAACTGATTTATGTTTAGACAGAATGCATGATGAGAAAGTGAATAAGAAATTACATTATTTAATCATTTAAAAATGCTATCAATGCCAGCTGACTGAATATGAACCATCACTGAAAACTGTCTAATGCAATCGATGTAAAATCAATTAAAATGTAGTATATTAGACAATCATTCATATGAGACATTGAATGACCGATGCACATAGAAACACAATTAACTTTTCATAATCACAAACTATAACAGAATCAGCTCATGAACTTAAACCGTTTTTTTTTTTTTTACACTCAAACAAATTTAAGAAATTTAGTGTCAGACCTAGAAACTGAAAATGTGCTAAACTGTAGCTCTTCACAGTACAATTTATATGATTAAATAATGATATATCAACACATTAAATGTCATTTGAAGAAATTCTGGAATATTTAAGTGGTCATGTTTTGTGCAGAGCATTAAAAAAATATTTATTAACATAATTTAGCCATTACTTAGTTAATGGACTAAACAAAATATCTTAATTTGAAATCAACTTGATTTCTAGCTTTAAAACATCCTTCAAAACAACTATTTGAGGTGAAGCAAACAATCAAAAGTTAATTGGTTTACGGGCCTTTGAGTCTGTCAGTACATTTACATGCACTCTATAATTCTTTTTCAGTTGGACTGGAACAATAATTCGTCTTTTAAAACTTTTATGTAAACACATTAGTCCACTTGATATCATCCCAGTCTGATTTTTGCAATGTTGAACTATGGGACCTAGATAATGTTTTTGTAGCTCAGCTTCAGCCAACATACACATTAATCCGACCACAATTTGCCTTTGCCTTGTGCGTGCTCTGAAAGAAGGTGATGTGACGTGTATTTAACATTTCCTCAGCTGACTTCCTTTCTTCAAATATTTGATTATGCATGGTGCATGTACAGTTGGAAAGACAGATGAAGACTGTGGCTTGTCTACGCAAAAAACCTGCTGCAGCTCGATAATAACTGTACAGGTAAATGTGCCGAAGATTGGACAAAAAATCCAAGAGATTGTTTGCTTGTAGACATGATTAGTGACCTTCTCTCCGAAGCTTTTAGAGGCACCCTGTGCAATACAGGTAGATCCTGGCACAGGCACTTGCACAGGCAAGCACTCACTTGAGCTGCAGTTGGCCAAGAAGTGTGTTCTTCTTCTTCTTCTTCACATGGCTCTTTGACTGTTCACTGACAAGAACCTGACCCTAAACAAACTCATCACTGATTTTAATTAACCACCAACAGTAAGCATTAACCACGGCCATTGTCCATCAAAATAACCCCATTCTGCCGAGTTACTATCAAACGTCATCTCTCATCCGACATCTCTGCATCAATTCAAATATATTTAACTTTTCCTGTGGTGCTACTGAAAGCATGTTGCATCAGCAGCCTCAAAGGCACCAGATCTGGTCCCATGGAAACCAGGTATTAATCGCTTCAAAATCAAATCACTTAAATAATCATTGAGTTTGATTTGGAGGCTGCAATATCCCTCTAAGATTACATTTTGGGTTGGGGTTTGCGCATATGGTTGAACTTATCTTTACAACTAGATTTTGGTGCTACTCTGTGGACATTTCACCTTGCAATTGAAGCTCACACACCCATATGATCAACAATATTTCCTGCTTCATCCACTGGGGGAAGTAGCTTGAATTTCAGTAAGCACAGACTAATTTTAGCTAAAGAACGTTCGACCAACTGCCGCTGAATGCATAGTGAAATCAGTCTGAAATAAAGCTCATGTATATTGTATTGAAAGATATAGTGGCCCCAAGAAGTATCTGGAAACTTAAAGGGATAGTTCACCCAAAAATGAAAATTCTCTCATGATTTACTCACCCTCATGCCAGATCCCAGATGTGTATGACTTTCTTCTGTAAAACACAAATGAAGATTTTGATTAAAATATCTCAGCTCTGCAGGTCCATACAATGTAAATGAATGGTGACCAGAACTCAGATGGTTAAAAAAAAATGACATAAGAAGGCATAAAAGTAATCTTCAGAAGTGATACAATAGATGTGGGTGAGAAACAGATACATATTTATATCCTTTTTTTACTATCAATCTCCATCTTTGACCAGCCCCAACCAGTAGGTGGCAGGATGTGAGAGTGAAAGTCACTTCCACACAAGAATGCGGAAGACGTTTTACCCGGTGGACGATAAAACGGGCAAAAATTCCCAAAGAAGGGACCAAAGCCATATCTAGCAACCCATGAAGACTTGAATGTGGGCTCCTTTGACTTAGCAACCATGCAGAACACCCTAGCCACAACATAGCAACCACCCAGAATGCCCTAGCAACATGCTAAAAAATTATATACTTCATATTTAGGGGCCAAGCACCGAAGGTGCGGAGGCACCTATTGTGTTTGTTCCGGTTCTTATTATTATTCTTCTTCTTCCGACTGGGCGTCTATGGCAGCCCATAGAAGCGTATGCGGGAAAGTTGTAACGGTTTGACATTCTGATAGAGGACAGTCCCAACATCAAATTGACCAATTTTGGTGTCTCTAACTAATTCCCTCTAGCGCCACCACCTGTCCAAAGTTTCAAAAATATTATGCTAATAACTTTTGAACCGTAAGGCCAATCAACAAAATTCTTTTTTCCTCTGATTCCTGAGCTCATGACGATTCGATTGCACCCTATAACGTCATTTTCCGTCATAAAAAAATTTCCGCCATTTTGAATTGTCCAAAAAACCTACTTTTGCGAACTCGTCCTAGACGGTTTGTCCGATTTTCACCAAAATAGCACCAGATCATCTTCAAGCAGTGCCAACAAAAAGTTATGGAAATCAAGTTGATTCGTCAAACCGTTTTCGAAAAACGCACAATCAAATTTTACATAGAGCTTGCAAAAACAAACGTAAGTCTGTATCTCCGCAACGCTTAATTGTATTCAGACCAAACTTGGTACATGTCATCACAAGCATGACCTGAGGCTACATGCTGCGTTTCGGCGCAGCGCCACCTACTGGTCTGGACATACAAAAAATAGCTATTTTTGTTTATAACTTCTGAACGGTTTGTCCAAAAATCATAAAAGTGGTCTTGTTACATTCAGGGCATCATGCCGAGTCGACTGATATCCAATTTTCTCAGATCGGCCATTTTGGCTGTCGGCCAATTTGAATTAAGTGCTAAAATGTTGTATTTTTTGAACGCATGAATGAATTGTTACAAAACTCGGTATTGGTCATCAGTACGATGCCCTGAAGGAGCCAGAGAAGTTTCGAAACAGCGCCACCTAGTTATTATTGTTATTCTTCTTCTGACTGTGCGTCTATGGCAGCCCATAGAAGCGTATGCGGGAAAGTTGTAACGGTCTGACATTTGATAGAGGACAGTCCCAACATCAAATAGACCAATTTTGGTGTCTCTAACTCATTCCCTCTAGCGCCACCACCTGTCCAAAGTTTCAAAAATATTATGCTAATAACTTTTGAACCGTAAGGCCTATCAACAAAATTCTTTTTTCCTCTGATTCCTGAGCTCATGACGATTCGATTGCACCCTATGACGTCATTTTCCATCATAAAACATTTTCCGCCATTTTGAATTGTCCAAAAAACCTACTTTTGCGAACTCGTCCTAGACGGTTTGTCCGATTTTCACCAAAATTGCACCAGATCATCTTCAAGCAGTGCCGACAAAAAGTTATGGAAATCAAGTTGATTCGTCAAACCGTTTTTGAAAAACAGACAATCAAATTTTACGTAGAGCTTTCAAAAACAAATGTAAGTCTGTATCTCCGCAACGCTTAATTGTATTCAGACCAAACTTGGTACATGTCATCACAAGCATGACTTGAGGCTACATGCTGCGTTTCGGTGCAGCGCCACCTACTGGCCCGGAGATACAAAAAATGGCTATTTTTGTTTATAACTTATGAACGGTTTGTCCAAAAATCATAAACCACATCAACTGCACCACCTATTTGTCGAAAGTGATAATCAATTAAATCATATTTTTAGTTAATGTTTATGATTTTTCATCCATTTGCCTAAATTCATCTTTACATGTCTTTAAGTGCTACTTGCTGCAGTTGGTCTGACCATTCCAGCCATGTTGGCATGTCTTGTCATCATCTTTGCGCTTGGCCCCGGTAATGGCTGCTTGCAGCTATATTTTCTTTAGGAATTGCACAAATCTAGTTTTCGCATGTAAACAAAGTTCTGCTTATTTTCTATAGAAGTTGCAAGTATCATTTATCTGGCTCTGGTTTCTCCCTCTTCTCTACATCTTTGCGAGCACTGAGGGTCTGATCACTGCAGCGTACAAAATGAAAGGTCAAAGGCCACTGAAGATATCTACGGCAAGTTGTCCAAGTATAATGAGCACTCTCTATCTTGAAGAGTTCATCAGGGTTTTTAGTGAAGCCTTGCACTCTCTGTGGAAAACAAATCCAGCTTATTAACCAAATAGGTATCCTTTTTTGCACCGCATATCTTAGGGCTGCATGTAAATTTCACCCTTTATTAAAAGCGAACATCTCTCACGTCACAGTTCCTCATATTCCCTCTTTCCTCGCCTACCGTGCCGGACAGCTTAGCATATACAATGGGCTTGTTGGCGACATCAAAGGCATGGCTAATGCAAGACCTTTTGTGCCGCTTAATTCCGAAAGGATAAACAGGCTTGCGCATGCAAAATTATTCAAACACAAATAATTAGACGGCAAAACAATCAACAATGTGAATAATAATCCACAGTGGTAGACATTATAAGTTTTGAGCAAGAGCACAAGATGTATGTGGGTTCCATGGGAAAAGAGCTTATCAAATAAAGTTCGGCAAATGTGCCCGGAATGAAATGACTCAATCATTTTAATGTGCGAGAGACGCCCAGAGGAGAACAAATAAGCAATCACCACATCATGCAGGGAGAGCAAATGAACCTGCCGCACAATTAGGCAGGGTCACATTCGGTGAGGGCTGCGAGCACTCGATACGTTAATGAGCTCTGTGTATGTCAGGGAAAGTTGAATGGAGAGAGAGAGAGAGACTGTTCAAGCCAGAATCAAGCGCCTACAACCACACCAGTTATGGTGAAACAGATTTAGTGCTTCATTAAAAGTCAGACTGATATTAAGTTAAAGAGTACAAAATGACATGCCGAAGATGACGCACGTGGCATCGGATGAGCTGAGCTGCGGGCAACAGGCTGACAGACAGTTAGTAATAAGGGCAGTTAGCAGAAGACAAACACCCAGGTAGGCAAGTCTCACCATGTGACAGGTGAAACAGGCACCATGGCGCAAGCTTTCAAAGCAAAGTCAAAGTTATTAAGTATTCAATCATATAAAAGGGAGAGGAAGGCGTGAAAGGTTGCGGACCAAAGCACTTTTGCTCCAGTGCATTAAGAGGCTATGCAGCCGCTCCAAGAATGCGTGAAAAGAAATAGATTGCCTCTCCAGAAGATGGCACCTTCCCTGTACCCCCTCCTTTTTTTCTCTTTAATAACTGCAATCTGCTGTGAAAATCTAATACCAAGTACCATTTACGCTGCACCCAGATAACTTCTGCTTGAAAAAGCGTACAATATGAATATTTCATTCCCCGATATCCAAATAAACATGGCAGGCTTTCCATCAATCATGGGACGTTACAAGAAGTGGATGGGAAAGTGGAAATGGCTAATGAATAGCGAGATTAAGGGGGGGGGGGGGGGGGGGTGGTGTGGGGGGGGGGGGGCATTTGCATTAGTAAAGGAGGAAAAAAAAGGCAGTAGCTCAGGGCACAGCGATAGACAACTCTTCTGATGATCTTGATCAAGGCCTGCCATAAAACATGACCAAAAGTACCCTCCTCCACTTGTATAAAATCTGCCATCCATTTTTGATGGAGAGACTGAGGCTATTACAGTCTAAGTTATTTATTACAACAAATCAAGCAGTGATACTGTTCTTGATTTACTAATAGCTGCATCTACTCATCCATTGGGTCAAGCCCCTCTGCCTGTTCCTATGTGCCCTTACTGTCCCTCTAGGGGCACGCATAGATCATTTAAACATATAGTCCTGTATCTGCGGGCCGTGTGTTAGGCCACACCTGGCCTAAGAGCTCTGGTAATGACACTTCATGAAAGCAGGGAATCCATGCATGAAGAACGAGCCCCGCATGCCATAAATAAACCACTACCCTGTGTGAGCATGCCACTTTCTCTTTTATCTATTTATTTGTATTTACTCTTTCTTAGAGTACTGAAGGTATTTGGAGTGTCCTGGAACATTAGCTGAGCTTCACTTAGTTATCTGGTCTTAAAAAATAAGCAGTAAGCTTGTTGTTAGTCCTGACTCCTGTGGTTACGAGTACACATGGTTGTGTCCCATACATAACTGAATTTTATTTGAGGTAGCAAACAGGATGCAGAACATTTAATTCAAATTTGAATCTAAAGACGTATAACTGAAAATAAATGAAATTCAAAGAAATTCATATAACTACTGTAACTTTTAATAATACAACTTGTATTTAAAAAATAACGTCATAAGTAGCATAACCTGGTAAAGTCTCTCATTTTCCCCCCATAATTAATAATGGAATAAGACGGGATGTGGGGCAGGTTTTGGACCTTGAGAACAAACAGGAAGGAGAATGGATTCAACCTCTCATCAGTTTGGTCAACACCAGCTGAATGACCAGCACATCCAGCTGCGGCCTCCACCATGCCAAATGTTCTTTAAATCAAATCTAAACTTCTACTTTCCAATTTCACAAGTGTGAATCACATCAGACCCTATTACAGAAGATGAGCCTTTACCTACAGAGCTGGATCACTCCACAGCGAGAGGACAGACACTCCAGAATGAGATGGATAATGGTGACACAGAACTTCACCGGTTATAATACACCTTTTTCTCTGCATCTGATAGAAATACCTACCTAATCACAACAAAGACGGTCTCGCTGATGCTATACATGAGTGTATGGGATAACAGAGAACAAGAGAAAATATAATGAAAGGGAGAGACAGGGAGAGATGTAATAGAAAATGGCCAGCATTGGGTCATTTAGTAAGGACACAAGTAGAGGAAAAATCAGACTGGACTGGTGATTGGAGGCTAAACATGCATATAAGACCTGTATGCTAGGGATGGCACATGGCATGACCTAGGCACCACAAAGTTTTAACTTCTCCTTCATCTTGCCTGCACTCGAGGCAACTCCAGTATCTCACACTCACTCTGCATGGAGACGGATGATGTGAGCTACACTGTCTTCACTCTCATTGGTAGTCACTCACGAATGTGGCTCATCATTTGCATAAAGTTGAAATTCTCAATCGGTCTTGTCGCTTCCCGCAGCGATCTCTGTCGCCATCAGCCACAACAGTTCACGCTGCCGGAAATGGAAGTGCAGCGTAGTTCTAGCGGGAAGACTAGCAGCTTTTCATCATCGTACCATTAGCTGGGTAACTCCTAGCCAATCACATGTAAGCCATTGCTTTATAAATCTGCTCACAATATCACATTGCTGTTTCAGTGTGCTAACACGGCAACCTCCACCACCCCACCACCACCAGTTGAATCCCGTCCTACACAAGGGTAGGCTCCACGCCCCTGCCTCCTATCTCCGTCAGGATATGACGGTTCAGAGTACAACTACTTCAGACTGCCAGACGGGGCTTACACCAAAGAGAGACATTACATTTCCGTTTAACATTCAGCAAATAAATGTCATCTTAAATTTCACAGAAGTCTGCGAGTCTTCCTGATAGAAGTCGCTGTGCTCTCACTGAAAATGAATGGGATGGTGTCGTGGCGTCATGGTCTCATGCGTTGTTGCTGGCGGTGTGAACGGAGCTTTACGTTTACATTTCTGGAACCAAGACGGCTAAAAAAGTGGGCGGTCACCGTTGAGCTCGACTGTGGATTGTAATGTATGGAGTATGTTTAATAACTTTGCTTGAGTATGTTTGGAAGCTGAGTTCTGGCGTTTTATATTCAGTCTCTCTGCTTCCATTCTCTTCATATCCAGCTCAGCTTTCAGCTTCCCGATTTCCTCTGTAGACTCTTTACATTCTCCTGAAGGTGACTGAGCGCAGACAAGACAAACGTTTCAGTCTAATTCTATTTCACACACATGCACACTCACTCTACATTTGCATGCACATTACTAGCTACTTGGACCTAAAATCCATGTTTGTACACACTCCAAGATGAGAGGAGCGGAAACAGCTTTGGACAGGTAGAGCAGGGCTTACTCTCAGCTGTCAGGTGGATGATCGTCCTGCTCTGGTCTTTGATCTTGAGTGCCAGTTTCTCATTAGTGTGCCTGGAGAGGAGCAGAGGCAGAGATAATGGGCAGCAGTGAGGAAGCTGTGAGATGCTGTCACAATGAACCACGATGCTGAATGATAATGATACGACCATTATGACAAAGTCTCTGTCTGGATGCAAAAATTCATATACAGTCAAGACACTTTCTGTACTTCTAATATTTATATGCTGGTTCAAAAAGGGTCAATGCACTGTAACATGTGATACCATCTGCTAGATGTAATGCAATAAAAGACAAACTTGATGTTATGTAAATTATAATGTAGAGTCAGCCTGACATTGTCACAAAATAAAGCGGCAAATAAACCAGAAGGCGATTATCAGGAACTTGCTTTGTAAGGGGTTTATTTATGGCCATCTGACTGTACATTATGCTTGCTTATTACACGGCTACTTAACACAAACAAATAAATAAACAAAATATTTCTTTTGGTTTGAGTTCAAATTATTTTATAAATTATTGTATGAGAAGAATCTTGCGCAGGACCGGCATATTTTAAACACCATGTCAAGTACTTCAAATAGTCAAGTTCAGTCTGTATAGAAGGGAATGTTGCATTGTTTAATTTTATTCCAGATTGTTCTGCACCAAGTGAAGTTTCAGCACATAAATGGTAAATTTTTTCCCAAAAAATAATTAGGAGAAGAAATTAGACAGTAAGCAATTTCGGGTTCGGGTCGGGCTTAAAATCTGACGGTATCGTTCAGGTAGGGTCAGACCACACGTTCTCGAGTCTGGGTCGGGTTTCATTTAAAGGGACATGCAGACCTCTATGGCCTTGTAATGTGTTTAACTTTCCACCCTTTCAAAAATACGTGTACTGTGGTTGTACCATGGCACAGTAATATACTATATACTGTATCATACTAATGAATTAATTTACATTGTACTCCAAGGCACTTCAATGAATACCATTGGTATAGTCAAAAAACATGGTATTACCATAGTACTTTTAGGTAATTTTGTGTTAGTGCATTATGTTGTAGTCTTACTTTTGCTCCTTCACCCATTGGTTCACATTGTCACAACAAGCTTACTTTCCCTCTGCAGATGAAAGCCGTCACTCCATGAATCTCCTAAGCACTGCCTCAAAATATCCACCTCACAAACAGCTGCACTGTACTTCTGATCTACAGCATTCGTCTGTGAGTAGTCTCAACCTGCACAAAATCAGACACAAATATGCAACAGCATAATACAGTATAAATAAAATGGTATTCAACAGATATTGTTTCAGGACCCAGATTTTAAAATTGACATAAATTGATGAACCAACAAATTAGTAAAAAATGTTTGTATAAAAGTTAAGATAAAATGTCCTTAAATGACCTTGATATTACTATGAGGTGCATAGGCCCATTAAATATAGTTCACCCAAAAATGAAAATTCTCTCATCATTTACTCAACCTCACGTCATCCCAGATGTGTATGACTTTCTTTCCTCAGCAGAACACAAAGTATTTAAGAAGAATATCTCAGCGCTGTAGGCCCTCACAATGCAAGTGAATGTTGATCAGACCTTTATAGTACCAAAAATCACATAAAGGATACATAAAAGTAAACCATATTACTCCAGTGTTTAAATCTATATCTTCATAAGCAATATAATAGGTGTGGATGAGAAACGAACAATATTTAAGTTCTTTTTTACTCTAAATCTCCACTTTAACTTTCAGTTGTGAAAGCGCAACAGGCACAACATGCGATTTTCAGATGTAAAAGTGAAAGTGGAGATTTAGATTTTTTTTTTTAACATTTTGATCTGTTTCTCACCCACACCTACTCACTTCTGAAGATGTGGATTTAACCACTGGAGTGGTACGGATTACTTATGGATTACAAATATCTGACGCCATTCCCTTGCATTGGGTGGAACTACAGAGCTGATAAATTATTCAAAAAATCTTTATGTTCTGCAGAAGAAAGTCATTCACATCTGGGATATCATGAGGGTGAGTAAATGATGAGAGAATTTTCATTTTTGGGTGAACTACCCCTTTTTGGTAGTAATGGTGGTAGTATTGATATTTATATTAGTACAGAACAATTTATCATCCCTCCCACCTGCCTCCCTTATAAAACCCAATTCCAAAAACATTCTATTTATACACTTATAATTGATTTACTTTATTAACTGTCTGGGTCTGGAGACCGCTCTAGTACTGTCGGTGGGTGCGTTTGGCACATCTTATCGGCATAGGCATTACCTGTGCGATCTTTTGGTTTGGCTGGCCCCTCCCTTTGCCGCATCTGACGGCGGTCCCTTCTCTTATTTTAATGTGACTGTGTCGGAGTGCTATCTGGGTTGGATGTGGTGTCTCTGGCTGGGGAGCTAACTGGTACACAGCACAATTCCAGCAAAAGATTGTAATCTAAAAAGGTCAACCAAATTTCTGGTCATCTGCCAGGTCACAACCAGACCAGGTGAGCTTGATTTGGAGGTGCCTGTCATGGTGCCCCAGTATCCTTTGTGGAGGAAGACATAGCGGGGCACAGAGGCTTAACCACTGGTATGGAATTGGGTTGTGCCAGTGGTGGGGGGGGGGGGGGGATTAGAGTTGGGGTTGAGTAAGACAATGACTGTTTTGAAAATGCATTGCTAACAGCATTCAAGCTCAATTATTGTATTAGTATTAGCCATAGTACCAAAATGAATTTGAACCAAAATATGTTAGAGTTTGATATCGCCTGATTTTTGTTGCATTTACTCCCCTTTAAATTTTATTTAAAAGTGTATTTTACTATCATAACTAAACATAGTTATATGGTTAGTTGGGTTTTATCATTTGCATTAAGTATTATTTTTCCCTGCTGTGCTCGACGCATTCAGAAAGTGGGTTGCGACCGACCAGTTGAGAACCATAAATACTGCGTGTTAGTCTGACTGACCTGAGTTACTTTAGCCTGGTAGTTTTCTCTGTGAGGGCCACCTCCACCTTCAGCAAGAGTAACTCCTCTTCTCTGGACTGCCACCTGTTGGTCTACCCACTGCTGTGAGCATGCCAGCTGGGTATGCAGCTCTGTCAGCTACACCTCACACGCTCTGGCCTGGAGGGAAAGATTTCCTGTAAACACTGTAGCTTTGTGGCAGTATCAAAACATCAAAATCAACTCAACTAGCTCAACCAAAGGCATGAGTTTGGGGCAGGACTAACTGTACAGCAGGGAATTTGCTTGTTTGCCTGAACATTGGTGATTTTTTTGCCACTGTGTATGGCGTCTATGTTGTAGGGCAGTTGATTTAATGTGATTTAATTCAGTGTGATTAATATATCTAAAAAATTACTTGTTCAAATATTTACGCAATTATTCATGTCCCCAGACCGTAAAATAGAATATTCCTATTAGGGCAGTTCAAGCTTGAAACCCCAGCTGGATAGTCAACGCACAGCTGTACAGAAAACAAACTACACTCAGGCTTGCTTGACACTAGCCACAGCACCAGATGAGAACACGTTCTTGTGATCGAACGCAGCTGGATGGAGCACAATTCCAAATGCAGGGATCTTGAGACGTGTTTTTCTAAGTTTCAAACTATGCTTAACTTGACAAAATGACCTAAAAACGCTTGCAATCGCTAATAAAAGGGAGAGCATCATTATCACTATTGCTCATACTTCTTTAAAACCACTGACTCTGAGCATTACATTTTGGTTTATATATTGTCCCGCTCTGTATGTGCTATGAACATGAATGATGTCAAATGGCTTGTTTATGAGAGGTGTGCTATTACATTTCTAAGTGATCAGACTGATGAATTTCACCTGTAGAGCGATAAAACGGAAGAAAACAATTCTCGTAGCCTTACATGAAATGAGGTACCCTAGACATATTAAGGTGTCACAAGTGGTGCCGAAATTACACATTTCACCTTTAAACATTTTGAATGTCTTAATATAGCATTTTTTTGGTTTATAGCAATGTATAAAGCATAACATGTTGATAATAATGCTTTCCAGGCAGAGGATATGAGGTTTGTCTTCATCTATACCTGCAGTAAAATCTGTATACAATAACTGACTACTATTACACTCGTATGATGTGGCAAATCCAGCTCATGCTAATTTTCTCATTACTTTTAGCAATTTTTTTCATTGATAGCAACGCTGTCAGTGTGCAATATAGAGGAGCCTGACCTTTACCCAGAGTGCACTCACTGCAGTGGAGAGCCAATAAAATAGGAAAGACAATTAAAATGCTGTGTGTGTGTGTGTGTGTGTGTGTGTGTGTGTGTGTGTGTGTGTGTGTGTGTGTGTGTGTTAGAGGTCGACCGATAGTGGATTTTACGATAACTATAACTAAGTTGGGCAGTACCTGCCTATAACCAATTAATCAACCGATAGTTTTTAAAATTGATACCAAATGAAATAATAACACTCAAAGTATCATACACTTCAACTTTATTACACAAATAAACAGTTCTGACTGAACCATTAAAATGTATTGTACTTTTTAAAATAAACAAACATATAAATATGAATATATATGAACTAATATTAGAATTTTACATTCAGCTGATTTTGTAAATTTACATTGTTTCCTTTGTGCACATGAAGGCGCATTAAATACATAAACCATTCAGCACCGTTATATTATTGCATAGAACATTCCTATCCTGGCTGTTAAAAAGGAGCTTTTCATTTTCAACTAATGTGCATAAAATAAATAAATGAAAGGTTTTAGTCGGTCCATATTCTTGAATGTTAAGTCAAAAGTAAAATGAGGGGGGAGATAGACGCTTCAATAGACATTTCACATGGTGTTACACATGCACTGATTCCTACTACTCCAGACTCAAGCTTCATAATAACAGCCAAATACCACATTGTTTTTTATTCAGAACAATTGTATGTAGAGTAGCAATATTCACAGATAGCAGTGGTATTCGGCTGAACTCGTGGTGAAGCGGCTCAGACTATGAGCTCAGGCCACGAACGTCTTTGTTTCTATTTGTTTTTGTTTATTTAGAATCTCATGCAGGAGTGCTGTTTTTTTGTTGCTAACACCATGCTTTACCAGTTGAGCTACATGCACCTGGGTATTGTGGTATCAGACTTACCTCCTCTTGAGAGCACCTGCTCTCACTATGTACTCTCTGTAGATCTACACTCATCTGTTTCTTTCCTCCTGAGCAGCTCTCTCCACTGTCCACTGGATCAGGCGCTGCTGCAGACAGGCCTGCTCACTCCTCTGGCCTGCCACATCTCTACTGTGCTCAGCCAGCTAGAACACACATAATGGATAAACAAAAGATATTTGACTTAAGTGTGTGATGCACTGAACATTTTGTCTGTAGTAGTGAAACAGAGCTCCATACCAGTTCCATACAATCTTATAAGAGGCCCGTACTGTGCTGAGCTCTAGTCTCAGCTCATTCTTTGCTCAGCCTTGGCTCCCATTCATTCTGACTGCTGCCCCCTCTCCCACTCCAGCTCAAGATCTATCCTCAGTCTGGACACTGTGGCCTGTAGCGTGATCACCAAAGGACAAGAGCAGGAACATATGCGCAATTAAAACCAGAGTACATCATAAATACTGAAAATAACTGCCAACTGCTACTAGTACTATCAAACGGATGCAATATTATCATCATGCCCATATTGTTGTGTTGGTCTTGTAATATGTCCAACAATGTCCTTAGTATACACTCAGTGTACACTGTCATTATACCCCAGCTAATACAAAGTGGTCTACCAACTTTGTCCAGGTTGACAGAGATTGATTAATCACCTTAGTCAACTTGGACCAGGTAATGGCTTGCTTCGGCCAGCTAGAAACCATGTAAAGTTGGCATTAGCTGGATTTGGCTAATAAATCACTATGTTCTGTTCTTATATTACCGCTTGGTTGTGTTTGTGACTTGTTTGGGACTTTCCATAGACATAATGGTTTTTATACTGTACAAACTTTATATTCTATCCTCTAACCCTAAACCTAACCCTCACACAAAACTTTCTGCATTTTACATTTCAAAAAACATAAGTTAATATGATTTATAAGCTGTTTTCCTCATGGGGACTGACAAATCACAATCACATTGTCCCTACAACGTCAAAAATTTTGGGTTTTACTATCCAAAGTGATAAATACACGCTCTCTCTCACTCACTGTTTTCAGTGTTTTTTGATCTTGGTGCATTACATTTCAGGCAATCGCCATAGAGCAAAATCAGTGTAAATGAACATTAATTTAACAGTCACAGAAAGAACAAAAGTACAAAAAAAATGTCCAAGCTACTCAAGTGTCCGTCTCTGGTTGTGTGAATTTATAAATCACTGAAAAATAGTTCAAATACTTCACAAAATCTGCTCTGGGGGGGGGCAAGATAAATCCAAGAGATCTGATCCGTAATCTGTGACTAGCCATTGTGAAATGGAGCCTTCACAACATACAATCTGCATCCAAAGTGAAATCCACACACACACACACACACACATAATAGAAGAGGGGGAAAAAAAACCTGACCAAATCATGTTTGAAACAACAACTGTTGTGTATTTAATTTTCCCATGTGTGTCTGTAGTTAATAAAGCTGTCACTCTTCTCCAACTTAAACAATGTTTAAAAAAAAAAAAAAAAAAAAAAAAATCACAAAAAAAACGGTACGTTTATGAAAAATAAACTTTCTAAAGTTTTAGAAATTCTTGTGTGAAGGCTTGTCTCTGGCTTATGTTCTCTCTTTCTTTCACGGGTCTTTCTCTGATGCTGTTCCAGCAAGTTCTGTGAACAATCTAACAAGTTGGCTAATCTGGGCAGAGCAACGTCATCACAGGGTTTACCTAATTGGTCATTTTAACCTTGAAGTGCAGTTCAGTTGTTCTATTGGTTAAATTTTGCTGCAATATTTTACACCTACACCTGTGTAAATAACAAACATGGCATCCTTCGCTATTTTATTTTCTGTAGCTTCTCTTTATTTCCAGATATGCCAGAGTTGTTGCCGTGTTAGTGTCCTTCACTTTCTATCGCAACCTGTAGCAGAATTGCACTGCAATAGTGGGGTTTCCCTCTTACATAAACCTCTGGGATTCCCCCAATCTATGAGCGCATATACGCAAATGTGAAGGGCAGTCGATATTTTACATGGGTGTGTATAAATGGGATTAGTTTGTAGTGTGCTTTTCTCACTGTACTCCTAGAAATGTTGAATTCTTGTCCATCAGATCAGTTCATGCACATGCACACTCCTCAAAAACCAGTCAAAACGCTGCTTATGCGTTTACATGACCACAATAAGCGCATTCTCCGGGAAAAACCTTGGTGTATTAAACCGCTTTCTCTTAATCCCTTAAATGGTGTAAGGAATCTGCCGTTCTAGTTTACATGATGTTTCAGAATGCTGCTTTCTGCAAGAACCCTGAATAAACTGTTTTCTTAAGTGCATTTAAACATGGTCAGTGTAAAATATCAGATACACCGGAGAGACCAGTTTGCAAGAATTCCTAGGCTGACATTTTCACTCAGATGGCTGATTAAATTAGAGATATACTCTTGCATGACAGATATTAAACTGGGATTAGGGAGATTAATTTGAATCTGTTACTGAATGAAGGACTGCATCCATTTCCAATCATATGAACAAACAGTAAATAGCTTTGCTTCAGATTAATACATTTTCAGCACAGAGAGGGGTAATAAAATCATATTATCTCCTGATTTGTACACTTTTGCATCAGTTACAGTATATCCAAACTTGAGGGGAGCTAAATAAATTGTTAAATGCAAATTAAAGGGAAAACTAATTGATTTGGTGTAGACTTATGCGAGAAAAAATTCCAGTTGCAAGTGGCACAGAGATAAACTGCCTACACTTCAATAGTTAACGCTAATGTAGACAGCTGGTCTAACCTACAAACCTCATTAATACGGTGTTGACACAAATATAGCGGGATGCAAATGTCGGAAACTAAATTGAACATCTGGGAATTTAAACCTGGAAACAAACAATGTATCTGTTTTTGTACTGACAACATATTTGTTCTGAGCTGATCTCTCCATATTTAGGCCGATATCTGTTTTCTATTTAGCTGCTCATGTTCCCTGGCCTGTTCATTCTTCCACTGAACCACACACACACAAGGATGTATCCACCATATAAACGCCTGCAAGCATGCAGCCTCACACACAGTTCCTCAGGCACACACCAATCAATATAGATCAATACAGTGGATCATGACCTTACAGGGGGCTTTGTAGAGCTCTTTTGTTTAATAATACAGCCGTTTAAAGCCTTGAATCAGTGCTGGACAAGTGTGAAACACCTCTCACCTTAGTCTGCAGGGCTGAGAGGGTCTCTCTGCTGCTGGCCAGATCTTCCTGGATCTGCTGTTTCTCCTGCTGAGCAGTTCCTGTCTACTGCTGCTGGCCTCTGCCTTCACACACTCCACCAGCAACCTGTAAAGCAACAGCCTTTCTTCACCATCCTCATCCTTGAACAAACGAGACTAACAACTTATATTAAAGTAAGACTTCACAAGAGTGCACTAAAAAGGAGCAAGAGGTTTGTGAGAGCAGTGGAGAATGAAATGACCACTCCATACAGCGTGCAAAACCCTGCCATGTTGTGTTTAACATGCAGGTCTTCAGTGTGAGATGCTGGTGCGCTGGTCCAATAGCTAGATCAGCACCAAACCAGTATTTACTAGTTTGGACAAGTATGAAATTCTTTGGACTGCGCCATTGTAAAGTCAGCACAAAGTCTAGTTAACTTTGCATCTTAGGCCACATGCACACTAATCCATTCACACCTTTCCAGTATCCTAACTTCATCGTTTTCCAAAGTATGCAGAAGAGCATTTTCGAAACCCTCCATTTTCAGTGGAGGAAAACACTATTATAGTTTGGATTAGAGGCGTAAACATAGCGAAAGTATACAAGTACCGTACCTTGTAAACATAACTTTATTTCCAACCTATGCTTCCTAAATCCTGGAAGTTGTGTATCCGCCAACCAATTAGATTTTAGCATTCCCACCCTTTTTGACCAATGAATCTCCAATCTTTTCTTTAGGTACTTTTAAGGCATTTGAGATTACTGGATATAGATATTTTAAAATCATTTTGATTCAGATATTAATGCATAATTTTGACTATTGAACCGTTTTGACACCAAGATTCAAAAGAATCATTCACTGACAAATAGGCAATCACCATGGCACAAACAAAAGTCATTTACACATTTGGAGGAGTCTATTTTACACATACAGATTGATTCTACGCTGTCAATCCATTTTACTGTTCATGACCCCCTTTCTTTGCTTGCATAGTGCTGATTGCAGGTTTGCAATGTTTTTGGCCATGTTCAAGCACAAAAAAAGTGAGAAAGTGAAAAAGTCTGAAGAATACGCACCAAATTTACTTTGTGTTAATAAGAAAATTTCAGATCCACAACACATGAATTACACTTATGCAAGCATTAAAGTATTGCTATTTTTTATGCTTGGAACTTGATTTACAGCTTTTCAAATCTTACTCTGCACATGCTAAATATTTAGGCACAATTTTACCTTCATATTTCATATTTTCCAAGACAGGAACCCTTTAGATTCGACCTTCACTTTTCAGTTAACTCTTTCCATTTTATTGCGTAAAATGCATACAATGGTCAGTAAAAAGACTGTGAGCTGTTCATGGGTGTACTTTATATAATAATTGGCTCTATTATAGTCCATCATGGGTCACTTCAGTTCAAACCAAAACATCTTTCAGAACATCTCTCTCCTGCTGAGCTAGCCAGTCGAACAGAACAGAATACATCTTCATTGAGGCATGATAACATACAGGAATGGTAAGCATGATAGAGAGATTAGATTTAATATTCAAACTAATTATGACAGCAGTACGACAACAGCAGCCATCGATGAGCTCATGAGTGATGGAATCCAACTTACATACGCTCATGCGCCCAACCCACCACAGTGCCTCAAATCACTTGAGACACGGATATGGCCAGAAACAAGGTAAATGAAGCAGAAGTGAGAGGTGTTTTCCAATCCAAACCTCTCAAACCTTCCCAAACAAGTGAACGAGAAGTCGAGATTCATAGAGAGGGTGTCTGGGCAGCGAAGCGGGCGGTTGACTAGGTGCTGTGTCACTTTTTCAGGTGGTGAAGAGCGAGGGGAGATCCTATTAAAACTTTGCAAGCTCTTTCTCTTCCACTGGTGAGGCGGTCACGGTAACAGCTAATCGATCACTCGCAAAATCCCCCAGCACGCCCTCGCCGGGAATGATCAATATCCCTAGCAATTAGAATCCCCTATCTGCATGGCTGCGGGGACCTCAGGGTGGCTCTGTGGACCACAAACACCTAATTTAGTTCTCAACTTACCACTTAATTACTAAATCCTTCGTAATGCGTATTGGCAGATGGGAAATTGCGTTGCGCACAGGCAGAAGACTGACTGAACAAGAGACCTTTGACAATGTGCTAGTTAGGATGCTCTCTTTCAGCCATTTAAACATCTGATTTCACACGTAGATGCAAACTTGAGCTGATTCCTCCATCGAGCGGTCAACACTCTCATGGTGGGAGATAAAGATAGCATGCCAAGGGTCTTGAAGCCAAAAACACTCTCTGAGCTGTCCTGGGAAAAGCAGCTTTGCCTGATAATGCCGGTAGTGTTTTTATCATGTGGCTTATTGTTCTAGAGTCTTTATCATAACTTGGGGAAGACATTGAAATGTCAGTCAGAGTAACGGCAAGAAATCTGAAAGATAAGAGTCTAATGATGCTTTCAAATCCTCCTGGAAAATTACAACTTGTGGGTTTGAAAGTCATAATTAACCCATGATATGCATTCAGGTGAGTTCTGAATGGAACAAAACGGATGAGTTATATCCAGTACTCCAGTACCTGTATAACAAATGTTTGGGGTGCATTATCTGTAGGAAATACATTTTAGATTTCATCTTTGCATCAGTCTGGGATTACATGAAGAGACGGAAGCAATTGAGGCATCTTAAATAGACTGAAGAGCTATGGAAAGTCACCAAGAAGCTTGGAATATCCTATCCGCCATCAACCAAGTAAAACTGTGTCAAGGTGTACAAAGGAGAATTGGTGCTGTTTTGAAGGCAAATGTGATCACACCAAATATTGATTTAGAGTTTTTTTTTTATGTTTACTGGACTTTGTATGGCTTTAATTTAAACAGTCCTCACTATGCAAAATGTTTCACAAGTGCCTAAAACTTTTACACAATACTGTATTTCTGGACTAAATTATTATTATTTTTTTCTCTCCTTTACATACCAGCTATGGAAGCTTTTAGGTGCTACTTCAAAAACGAAGATTAAAGGATGCACTTTGGGGTGTCATGTATGCTTTTTCTGTACATAATATATGACGTTAAACATATTGTCAATGTGTCCTCATAAAACAGCTAATAGAGTAGTACTTCTTAATACTAATAATACTAGCTTAAAATCTATTCTTCATCAACAAAATACAAAATGCATATAATTAGTTGACATCAAATACTTTTTGACATACTTCACTCCATCTAAAACTATTTTAAACAGTATTTTACAATTCTGTTATAATTTTATGCATACAGATTTAATGAGTTCATATTATATGATAGACTACATTAAATATTGTACTATTGTTTATAGTACTATTTAAAATTAATTGTCACACCACAGGACAATTTAAGTGAACTAATGAAGGCAAAAAGGTGATTAAAAATGGTAAAAATGTGAAGAGGCGGCCAGTTACAAAACCTAAAACAAACATTTTTAACCTAAATCTTGAAATTGTATGAATTGAATGATGACATTGATGTTATGTGTCAACTCCTAATATATACCTAACTGTACTGTTCGCATTTAGAATTGCTGCTTGATTATGACCAATTGGTACCATGATTTCATTAACTGACACGTCCTGAACCCTGACAATTTTTCAGAAAAATCCCACAGGTAATCATGACATTGTGGTGGCTTCCATGTGCACTCATCTCATAAAAACATGTACAATCAATCAAATGTGACTTGGGCATCATAAAAGGTGGATTAATTTGCTCATTTTTTCACAAGCAGCCTAACTATGAGTGTGAGAACTGTTGAAAAATTATCATCCTGAGGGAGTGAGTCTTGACTGAACAGCTCTTCAAAAGCTTCTGCACCATGTTGTCCAACTAAAGACTGGGATTGTCTCCAAGCACACTGAAAAATCGAAATAGAGGGTGTTTTGAGTTTACCAATAGTCCTGGAGCTCCCGTTTGGTGTTCTCTAGTTTTCTGTCAGTCTCTTGAGCTCTGCCTGGAGTCACCTCTGAGCTTTCTCTGCCTGTACCACCTCTGCCACACGCTCCGAGAGCTACTCCTGAGACAGACATTGACCTCCCTCCAACAACTGCGCCTTCTCTTGCTGCCGGGCCAGCTCTTGGCCTGAAACACATACAACAGTATACAATTAAACCAAGATCTTTAAAGATTTTACTTCCAGAGTGAGTTTTAGATAACTTGCTGTCAGAGTGCAATGAGAGAAACACAATGTTAATAATAGATTTTGACATTTTCGGAAGTAAATGGTGCTTGCCCAGCTTAATGCTATGAGGACGGAGTGCTTGCTAGTTAAGTAGCTGTTAGGTGGTTACTTACTATTTAAAGTATAATAGCCCACCCCCAAGTCTAGTACAAAAATCCAGGAATTAAAAACAAATTATTTCGAATTTTCAGATTGTTTTGAAGAGAAACTTTTCCATTCTGCTGTTCCACGACCTCCTTTCCACATGGTAACCAGTTAGAATGAATTAAAAGTATGATTAATAACATTATTTTTTTAAATAACAGGACTCTGCACTCACACAGCGCGCATTCATATTTCATTCTTCTGGAGTTAATAAAGTCCTAAATCAACTTATGCTCTATTCATAACAAACGGGCAATTAGGCAAATCAATAATATAGGCATTCAAATGTGTGGTGTTTCCTTCAGAGTAAAATCACACATTTTGGGGAGGCAAGAGGAAGTGGTGTAATTCTGAAAATGTTATGCAATAAACCCTTTGGTCTTTGCTTTCTTGAAAAAAATAAAAAATATCTGAACAAAATAATGTTATTAACTGGTTACCAACATTTTAAAAATTACGTTTTCACTCCGGAATCATTGAAAGGGACATTAAAAATTCTGCAATAATTTTTATTTGTTTTTGGTTTCGTTCCTTGAACCATTTTTAGTCACTGTATAATTCTATTATATTGTACCCCATTTCTAATTTAGGTATATGAGATTTTTGCCCATTTTATCGTACACCAGGTAAGTATTGTAAGTCTGATAACTCAGAACAGTAATTGCATATCTCTCCTCGACAAGCTCATTGTTTGAGGTATTATTTATGTCTGTGGCACAAACAGTGTAAGACAAATTACCCACAAAAGTTCTTTTTTTCAACCTAACCCTAAATATGACCAATAGAAACTGTGATGCTTGCCAAGCTAACACATCTAATTATACTTAAAACACTGCCACACTCTGATCAACTTGGCAAGGGTTTTGATATTGGCCAATTTCAGCCAAGGCTGAAACATTTGTGACTTTATGACCGCCCTTACGAAAATCTTGAGTTCTCTTGCTGCAAATTCGCCACTGATAATTTTCACATGCAAATGAGATTCGCTGCAAACTTGCGTCAAATTGTCCCTTGTTGCCAAAGGTTCACCGCTACCGGCGAAGAGCTGCATACTTCTGGCAAACATTTGTGGCGAATCAAAAGCTCATTTGCATGTGAAAATAACGAGCGGCAAATTTGCTGGAAATTGCTGGAAAGTTTGCTGCTCGTTTCAATTTTTTGTAAGGGTGTAATTTACCTACACAAAAGCACACCTTCATTACACACTAAATCAAACTTCATTATATGACTGCTTTATACTGTTATATCCCATGAAGTTGAAAAGCTGTGTCTGTGTATTCCAAATGACATGCTAATCCCTCCTCAGGTTATATCATGGCCCACTCTTCCCCTGTTTATCTGGGATGGTGGTATTGTTTCTAATGAGCATCAGTTCCACAGTAGCATGTATAAAGTTGTGTGTGTGTGTGTGTGTCTCTCTCTCTCTCTGATGGCTTGAGACCCTGAATTGATGCACTGTGTCTGAACCCAAACAGGTACACACACTCTACTTCAAATAAATTGCATTCCTCTTCCAATATCAAGAAAACATCACTCCCAAAAATATATTTTCCTTTTGAAGTGAATTAGACTTTTATGGATAGTTAAATTTTAAGATTATTTAAGATAAAATGTAAGGATTTGTATGTGATGTTTTGTTTTTTTGCATTGTGGTGCTCGGTGTGATGCGTACACACACATCTCTCACCCGTGTCCCTGCAGCTGGTTTGAGTCTCTTTCAGTTCTTCTCTGAACTTCATCAGCTGTGTTTTGAGAGACATACTCCCTTTCACTCTCTGCTTTCTCCCTTTATTTGCTTTCTGCAAATCAGTTTCCAGGCCTCAAGCAGAGAGGGCCAGCTTCTTTGTCTCTGCAATCCTGCTTCAGATCTTCTCTCACTTGCAACATGCCTACAGGCTCAGAAAACTAATGTAACAGGCGAAACATCTCTGATCTAAACTTCCAAGCAAACAATGCTTGTGTTTACCTGCATATCTTACACAGGCAATGAGTGTGTTTGTGTGTATGATGACTGGTTAAAACATTTCACATAGCATAATCACAGGCTTTGTTCACCTAGGGTTTGTTAAGTTCATTCAAGAGAAAAGTTTGAATTCATCCATTTAATAAATTACTGCTTGTGAAGTGTTACTTTTCTGAAGAGTATATTGGCAACTCAACTCAAAGATCAATGTAACCAGCATGCAATTTGAATAAATGAATGAATGACTGACTGAATGAACGTTACACTTAAATAGCGCTATTCTGATACAACACTAAAAGTGCATTGCATAGTGGACAGGGGGACAGCCTCTCTGTCTCTGCCATCCTGGTTCGGATCGTCTCTCGAACTTGCAGACGTCGTCTTAGCAGGGCATCTCTCTTCTGGGCAGCATTAGTGAGAAAAAAAGAGGGTGACCAGCCATGAGGGTGAGAAACACTTGCCACATGCCTACAGGCTTAGAAAACTAAGGTAACAGGTGAAACATCTCTGATCAAAACTTCCAGGCAAACAATGCTTGTGTTTACCTGCACATGTTACACAGGCAATGAGTGCGTTTGTGTGTATGCTTGTTTACCTGTTCTTTCTGGGCACACTGCCTTAGAACTGCCTCCAGTTCTTCTTCTAGATTGGCTACCGTCTGCCTCAGAGACTCCACCTCTTCTAGTCTCTGGCCTTACTTGATCTCTCTTAGCTGTTCCTGGAGTTGTTGCACCTCTTCAATACAATATCGCAAGTTCTTCAACTTGCAAAGTATTGCGATGTGTCTTCCAGGTAGTCTTCATTTTCACTGCTAAAAAGACCAGCTTAACCAGCATGCAATTCCTATGTTTTTTTAAAACTAAAACAGGTCTAGGCTAGTTTGGTGCTGGTGGACATGTCTAGCCATGAAGACATGAAGCTGGTTAAGATAGTATAAAACCCTGGTGGAGACACCAGCACACCAGCATCTGAAGCTGTCGCACCAGCAACCAAAACGCAACATAAGCTGGTGACCATCAACGCTGGTCTTTTTAGCATGGAAGACTTTACTTTGCCAAAACTGTAATTGGAATTAAGTTACGTCTGCAATAACAAAATAATAACAATGCAAAAATTCTATATAATAATACCATCTTTTAAATGTGTGGCACGTTCTGTCTTTAAAAATGTGTTAAGTTAAAAGGAGTTCATTATTGAAAAGCGCTACAGAATCTGAACAAGCATCCTTCACAACCAAAATTATCACTCATACCACATGCTAACTTGGAATATTCACTATTGTACATACATTGGCACAACCGCCATTTTAAACCATGAGTACTATGGTATTATTGTTGTAACTAGCATGCAATTTGAATGAATGAATGAATGAAAATTACACTTATATAGCACTATTCTGATACAACACTCAGTGTATTGCATAGTCTCCTCAACCACCACCAGTGTGCGGCATCCAACCTGGATGATGTGATGGAAGACATAGTATGCCAGTGCGCTCACCACACACCAGCTATTGGTGGATAGTAGAGCGATAGAGCCAATTCATGGAAGTGGATTATTAGGAGCCCATGATTCATATGGGCCAATGCAGTGAATTTGACCAGGACACCGGTTTTCCACCCCCTACTCTTTTACAAGAAGTGCCATGGGATTTTTAATGACCATAGAGTTTCAGTACCTCGGTTTAATGTCTCATCCGAAGGATGGTGCTTTTTACAGTATCTCTAACACCCCATCACTATACTAGGGTGTTAGAGACCCACACACACCACAGGGTGAGCACCCTCTGCTTGCCTCACTAACACCTCTTCCAGCAGCAAACTTAGTTTTCCCCAGGAGGTCTCCCATCCAAATACTGAGGAGGCTCAACCCTACTTAGCTTCAGTGGGCAACATTTATGGAGCTGCTGGATGATGTGGCTGCTGGTGATATATTTCCATGCTAGTCTAGTCTGATTTATGCTGTTTTAGGGCTGGTATAGCTATTGAACCAGCATTAGCCATGTTGTTCATCAACAAAACTTAGTTAGTGAAGCTGGTCAATCAGTATGTTTTTCTGGTAATGTAAGTCTTGCAATAAGCCTCTGCTGGTTTGTTCAGCAGGGTAAACACATCTGAATCTGTTAATCAAGGCCTTTGGGTTTACTTTGGCCCTCCAGGAGTCAGAATAGGTGGCTCTGCAGTGGATCAAATATACTAAAACAACCATAATCATCTACGAAGTGTTAACTCAAAAAGTAGATGGGAAAGAAAGAGCACACCACAAAACAAAGTAACAAACAGACAAAAACAATTTAGACAAAAATGTAATTTTTTTTGTTTGCTCCTATTTAAATTTTAATCCCAGATGAGCCCCCAATTTGGACGAGCCCTCAGTTTGTCATAACCCTGGATTAAGGGAAGCAACAAAAAGGAAAATCAAATAAAATATGTTTGTTAAAGAGGTGATTGCTGCTTCAGTGCAGACTTGAAGACGGCAGAAAACGATAGATACACACAAACATGCTCCCTGTTTACAGAAAACAACCTTAGTCATAAAAGCTGGCTCCTAACAGAGAGAGTGTGAGAATTGCTGGAAAGTGAGAAAGTGAGCTACGAGTTCACTAACCTGCCGCATTGCCGTTTCTATGCCACTCTGACTCTAGTTGGCATGCTTGCAGCTCCTGGGCACTCTGACCACAGCGCTTCAGTGACTGGAAAAGTGCCTAAGGAAAAACACACACACCTCCACTAACATGCAAAGTCATCACACAGCTGTCAAACTACTGTGACTGTGCCTTGGGGGTGCAGTGTTGATGCCTGGGGCGCTGAAAGGGCCGACCTAAGGTGGATGAGAATTCCCCCCACTTCTCTCGACTGCCTCCATCCCAAAGGCTATACCTAAACCTGCTGCTCATCACTTCAACTCCATTCTATTCTACTGTCTGGCCTTCATTTCGCATCCCCACGGTGCACGCAAACATATTCGCCTGCTAAGGAAATACCCAAGGTTTCAACTCAATGCAAACACCCAGTTTGCTCCCTGACAGGTGTCATCTCCAATCTGGCAGCCTGTGCTATTGACACGCTAAACTATTCAATTAAGTCTCTGGGATGCTCCGTGTGTGGGTGGCACATTTTAATTACCCTGGCAACCAGGTTCCGCGTGTGCATAACAATGTGACAGGTGAAGCAACATGTCACAATAGAGTAGGTAACATGTACCTCGTCTGTCTGCTGCATGAAGACAGGACACATTTAACCAAGATGTGATTGCGAAACTAATCAAGTACAGGAATAATCAGCAAACACGGACACAGTTGGGGGCCCTTCATTTGGCACCATTAAAATAACGAGGTGTCACGAGGCGCTGGATCTCGCTGCTCCAACACCAACATCTGTCAAGACAAATCTATATTTCATGGCCACTTACAGATGTATAAATAGCCAAACGACGAGCTCGAACCATCTATAAAATGCTGCTAAAAGGTTGCCAGAAGGCGGCGGGCACTGTCAGAGAGGCTGGTGGGTAATCAATCTCAGACAGGGGGGGAGCGGGTGGGCAGTGGCGCGAGGAGGGCACTAAATCACGTAGCCATTTGCGAAGAGCGCGCCAAATGCTGACACCTCAGCTGACATGCGAGCTCCCCGACAGTCTGATGGATCGCTCCACTACACTCCATTAAAGCTAGATGGCTGGCTGCTGCGCTGACATAAACAATTAGTCACAAAGGTGCCCATGAACCTGAGTGAAGCCTCTCTGGATTCAATCAAAGACTCGACTCATGACTGATAAATAGTCCCAGAGTTGCACAGTGTCAATGCATACAGTAATGTTTGACACAGGGATCAGGTGGGTCCATTTAAAGACCATTTTTGTGACAGGCAGAGATCACAGTGATGGATCCATGTAGATTTAAGTGTCACATGTAATGTGCCCTAACTACAAATATGAGGAACACGTTTAATAGTTAACTCACATGTTCTTGTTCCTGAATGCAGGAGAACAGATCATTCAAATTTGGCAAGTCACAATGTTCTAGAGAAATAATGTTCCTGTACTCAATTGGTAGAGCATGGCGCTAGCAATGCCAAGGCTGTGAGTTCAATTCCAAGGGAACACACAACTGATAAAATGTATATCTTAAATGCACCAAGACATGTTTGATAATCATTATGCCTAACAAATAAATGTGCATGTAACTTTGGTAACACTTTACAAAGTAACAATTTACAAAAAGGTTGTATTCGCTAAAGGTGCTGCAAGCTAATTTTTTTAAGGAATGGCATGCACAAAATGTTCCTGATCCCTGAAAGAGATCACTGAAATAGGTATGCTGAGTCATCTCACTGGATTCTGTAAATTTGATGAGCCAATCAGTAAATTTTGATATGCTTTATACCTGTGTAACCGGTCCTGGTCGCCCCGCTTCGGACCCGAACTGGCGTCTCCAACGTGGGAGGCGTGTGCACTAACAAGGAGGCTAAAGGCTACAGCCCCTAGCGTCAGTCGCTAGTGCACCTCTTGAGGTCAGGAGAGTGAGGTTTACACACTGCACAGCTATCTACCAGCTGGATCCCGTTACACCTGTCAATCATTTTTAATGTTGTAGCGGATCATTCAGGTTTAACACCATATTCAAATTCATAATAGGTGCTATTCCGCAACTGTTGTATGTGATGACTGAGATGTTGCTCTCTATTGCTCTTCTGCTTGTTGACAGTCTCAACCATACAACGTTTATTTTTGTAGGGTGGGGTTTTGTAAAGGGGGTGTGTCTAAATAGCTAAGTCCAAAGAAATTTCCAGACGAGCTAGTGTCACTTACAGCAACTTTAACATTAGCTAATGCAATAGTTAACATCAACTAACAATGAACAATACATGAGAGCTTTTGTTAATCCTGGTTTATGTTAATAAATGCATTAATTTAGGTTAACGAATAGCGCCTTATTGTTAAGTGTTACCTTTTACAATGCAAGTCACAAACAGTGCTTGCGATAGATTAGCTCATCGTCCATCATTTTGACTGACAGGGTCCTAAAAAATCTGTTATAATCTATTATTACCCATCATTGTTTCATATTATAATGATAAGATATTTAATAGCTTTTATTTTACATTTTCATTTTGAATCATGATCTTGCATACAGCAGATTATGCATTTATTCAAGCACCGCATTGCCCTCCACATGACAAAGGCCAAATGGCCTATTTCAATGGTACTTTTTTGTCCTTCTTGAAATTTGATAGCCACAGTTGCCATACACTGATTAGATCTGTCACAGGCTAACCTGATGATGTTACAAATCAACATTTGACACAAACATGCACATCTCACACACACTGATTGATGCCAGCATTTACAATATGTGTTTTGTGATTGTGTTGTTTAAGTAATGGTCATTGTGTTAGTTGGTTTTGTTTTCATTTCAGTACAATCAAAATACACATTCAAATAAGGCCACAACACTTCATCAAATGTAAATTACCTTTATTTCATGAAAAATATCCACCAAATCATCCTGCCTGCTGCTTTATTGTTACATATTGTTTAGCCAAACAGTTCCAGTTTTAAAGCATTGACCACACCCATCCAATTGGGCTTTGCCATTCATTCTTATTGTCAGAGGGGGAACTTTTATAACAGCAGGATTTGTCTTTGTTTTGCTGTTTATTTCTCTTCCGTTATTTCTAAGTGTTGTGTGGACTAGTTGCATATTGGGTGGGCTGATATTCTAGGCACCATTTTGTATGTTTAAACATGTAATTGTTATTTACAATACTTTTGCACCATAATAAACACTTCTTGGGATCCACCGGCACATAATTTTTACTCTGACCGTTAGGTCATTTAACACCATCCCTTTAAATCTTATTGTCTCCATGCTGTAAAGGGATGAGGAAAAAGGCAGTAATCTGGAGGGAAAGATTGGGCAGTCAGCATTGTGGACTGTAAAACAGCATGTAAAACTGTATGCAGCTCAGCCTTTATCGGCTCTCTATCTTCCTCTCTTCAGTCGGCAAGGGTCTGATAACAGGGCCTAATGCCTGTTAAGTTGCTCCTGAGAGAGATAAATCAGTCCAACACAGTGCTGTCAGAAGTAAAGGGAATCTGTGCTTAGTCAAGTCTGAATATAAAACATTCCCAAATGGGCACAAACTTAATAAAGACAATATTTCATTATGTCACACTCAGGGTTCCCACTCTTTTCAAGGCACAATTTTATGTGTCCAACAATTTAAGAAAAAACATGTGTGCCCAGTTAAACCGAGCTTTTATTTTGCAGTTTCTATGCATTTTTGACAGTAGTTTCTTACCTCTAGATAAGCAGATATAAAGCTGTGATTTAATATAAAAAAAAAATACACAGCTTTAATTTTCATCCAAATATGCCATATACCATGACATTCTGCATTTTATAGCTCATGTCAGTTCAAAGTCTACTGATTGGCTCATCAAATGATTTGACAGCGGCCCACGGACAGATTTGTATTTGCTGTTTACAGAGTTGTCACAGAATCCAGTGAGATATCTCAGCATACCTATTTCACTGATCTCTTTCAGGGATCAAGAACATTTTGTGCATGCCATTCCTAAAAAAAAATGGCTTGCAGCACCTTTCGCATATACAACCTTTTTGTAAAAGGTTATTTGTTAGGCATAATGATTATCAAACATGTTCAAACTAAGTTCTCTAGAACATTGTGACTTGCCAAATTTGAACAATCTGTGTTAACTGTAGTATAAGCAGACTCCCGATTGTTGAATTGTTGAAAATTCATTCACATTATGAGGTTTAAAGGCCGAATCACCATGTTACCAACTCAGGGTGTGAATTATTATCATTTTTTTAAATCAGTGGTTCAACCTTCATCGTTGTCTAAACTTTATAACTCAATGTTGCAATGTCGGAACAAAAACATTTGTATTTTATATATTTTGTATCATATCAATTCTGATGGAATATTATCTATGCAAACAGAGATGCCAGCAGATGAGAAGAGAATGTATGTGACAGAGATTCATTCATGGCAGTTAGCCTGAACGTTGATGTTGTTTCACAATGCGCAGCCGCAGCAGTAACAAAACATTACAAATTTGTGTATTTGACTCCTATTCCAAGTCCCGATCCTTACCATGTTTTCGTACATGCAACAAAAACCTTGTTAGCAACACAGTTAACAAGTTTTATTATACTTAAATATTTTCCAGGACAAATAATTATTTTCCAGGACATTTAGGTATTTTTCCGATTTTCCATGACTTTTCCATGACTGGAAAACTGCATTGCACAAATCCAGGTTTACCGGGTTTTCCAGGATGCGTGGGAACCCTGATCACTGTCTGTTGCCGTGGTCCTGAGAGTCTTCATAATACAAAGATGAGCTTGGCAAAGCAAGATAGGTTTATATACCACATCACAGCGGTGCACAGTGGTAATTTAAATTGCTTCACATAGTCATAATAAATAAAGAGACATATAAACAACTGATTAAATGATTAAGTTCACATGATTCGGCTTGACAAGCACAGTTTTCTTTCTATTATTGGTGTATTTCCTACTGAAACAGGAAGATGGAAGGAACAAGGACATGAGGTTTTAGACAGCCAGTAGTTTTTAGTTTGTTTCAAGACATGAATAGTGATTTGATACTTTGTGTTGCTTAATTGACATCAAACCTGACACATCTGATGGCACATAATGCAACTGACTGTTTTGTTTATTTTTGTCAGGGGTGGGTTTAGCTAAAATCAGTTCTTCTACAATAATAGTCCTGTCTGAAAAAAATGTGCTTAAATAATGGTGCGGTAGACCTGAAAGAGAATACTTACTTTAGAAGAAGGCAAAATATAAAGAATTATTGAGAATAAGTGAGTAATATTTGGCTCGAATGATCTCAACATGGCGGTGCTCATCAATGTGCATCTAGCACCATATGTGCAATAAAGCAGCTTTTCCTCTATGACTGATTAGACTCTTCATCTCAAATGAGTGTAGATATGTTTAAATGTAAAAATATATATATTATTCATATTACTGTTTAAAAGTTTATAGGTTAGCTAAAAGTTAGTGCGCACATCTTATGTTGTGCATTGCAAGTTGTTAGGCACAGACAGTCCAGCAAGTTTTAAGTAGGTGCACTTAAGGAGAGCATCTACACGTGAGGATATGAGAAGGAGATATGCAAGAATGGCTGAAGGACATGTGTGTGTTCTGAGTTTCTGACTGTGATCAGTCAGATCAATACAGTGTATGTGAGCATGTTGTTTAGGGATTGCTAATGGAGCACTGGGCACCATAGGCATGATAAAGGAGAAGCTGGGCTGAGCCAGAGGTGCTACAGGGAGAAAAGGCAGAGGAGCATGGGATGCAGAAGAAGGATAGGGCAGGACAACTCACACCTAGTGTCAGCTGTATCAGACAGAGGTGACTGCACCGCTGGGCTGTAGACAAGCCCTGTCGCCCCACCACTGTGAGAAATGGCCATTATTTCAACAAGACGCTGTCGGCACAGCAAGCTTTTCCACTTACCTGCCTGGTCGCCCCCCAGTGTATGTTGAGCACACATATACACGCAAATCAAAACAACTTTAGGTCCACTTAAACACCAGTCATTCCAAGCAATCTCTACCCAACAACTACAAATCAATAACAACTCCAACTCCCAGAATTCCTCATAAGAGCCTGTCATAGCACTCTTACTGACACCGTGGGACATGAACACCTGCAAATGCTCTCTCGTCACATGGTAGGAGGTGTGGGGGCTTTAAGCGGGTCAATATAATACAATAAGACAACTCAAATGTATCTAGGGGTCAGATTTGCTTTTGGACCAAGATGGCTTAAATTCCCTTGACCATTGTGTTCACACCTCAGGCTGCACTAACAAGCCACTTAGGTTTCATTTCATTGATTACATATTCTCATGCTCAGGTATAGAAAGCTTGGCCCATACAGACAGTCAGTAAGTAAGGGATAATATGCAGTCAGTTAGAAAATAACACAAAATAAACCTTGACAGGGTGATCAAGACCTCGACTCAGAGCTGCACGATTAATTGTTAAAAGAATGCAATCTCGATTCAGACACCTATGCAATCTTATTCTTGAATGACAATGATTCAGCTATGTATGTTAACATTAAAAGGCATGCCTTTGTAAAAGGTCAAATTAAATTATGTGGCATTTAAAACATGGAGTGGTGTTGGCGTAGTGGGCTAAAGCACATAACTGGTAATCAGAAGGTTGCTGGTTCGATTCCCAGAGCCACCACCATTGTGTCCTTGAGCAAGACACTTAACTCCAGGTTGTTCCGGGGGGGATTGTCCCTGTAATAAGTGCACTGTTATTTACTTTGGATTGGCCAGTGGTGGCTCAGTGGTTAAGGCTCTGGGTTACTGATCGAAAGGTTGGGGGTTCAAGCCCCAGCACTGCCAAGATACCACTGTTGGGCCCTTGAGCATATCTGCTCCAGGGGTGCTGTTTCATTATGGCTTAGTTACAGGTACAGAACTGCATTTCATTGGCTGTTTTCACCTGTACTCTAAGTTGAATCTTAATCTAGTGGTCAGTGGTTCCCAAACATTAGCCAACAACTGGCTAATGGTACCATGAAATCTCTGCTCAGTTCAATATTTTAATAGCTACCGATGCAAAACAATACCAACCGTATGAAGATCTGACTCAGTTCGGTAGCCAGGCGCTGTTTGATTTCAGCTGGCTACTTTCAAACGCTCACATTCTTATGCCTGCCGGCAATATATATATATATATAATATATATATTTTTTTATGTTTAATTGCTACTGTTGCTGAAAATAAAAGCATTGTTTACTCTGTTCTCTATTTAATTACTGGGTCTTGAATAATTACTTTAAAATGAAGCCTTCGTGTTTCACTTTTATAACTTGCTTCAAGCGTTTAAACCATAAATGCTGATTTATTTAGAAGTGCAACACCAAGTACACAGAACTGTTTAAATTGTTTTTTTTAAAGGTCTAATATTATATATAATATGTTTCCAATATCAGTCTGATACGATTGGCACAACTAATATTGTCACCAACATATCCCTGGTTGCAATACAGATGTAATTCTGTTGGGAGTGACTTAAAGCAATGTAGGTGCAAACCTGATCATGGGCCTGTTTAAGGTCCTCCTCCTGGCTATGCTCTCTAATTGGGCAATCTTGCTGATGCAGGCTTTTACTTACTGTATGTTTGTACAGCTTGAGAGATTCACTAAGAGGTTGTAGTCTGGCTTCTGCATCTGTGGTCAACCTTACAGCCTCTAGGAGACCTGCCTTTAGCTGAAACCACTCTGCATCCTGATTTCGGAGAGTTGCTTCCCTACAGGAGACCTGACACACACAAAACACACACTTATATTTAGAATTATGCAGTAAAATTGTTTCCCAACCAGGCACAATGCAACAATTTTCCAGTGACAAGTAATTTGTCTGTCCACACTGAAGGTGAAAATGCAGCGATACACAATGTTGCACCTCCTTCACCCGGCTCTACCCATGCTCCCACACCTCCCATCGCCACCGCTACAGCTCCCCACACAGTTCACACAGTGCCTCTTTTTGGCAATCACTGAACACATAAAAATGAGAAAACTTAGAGATACACACTGGCCACATTTCAAACATTTACACATTTGGCATTGGCAAACACTTGCAGTGCATTCAAGCTATTCTTTTTATTTATTTATTTGTATATTCCCAAGGAATCAAACTCAGGACTTTGGTATTGCTAGCACAATGCTTTACCAGTTGAGCTACTGGAACATAAAGAGGTTATGGGAACAAAACCTAGTTAGCTGTCTACCTACTATAGCATGCTTTTCTGAACTTCATAATGGACATTTGGACTTGAATCAACTGTTAAATTCAATGGATCTCACTACAGACACTGGCATAAGCAATAATGAAGCACAAGAGGTCATGTATTAGTCTTGTTTTACCATGGGCAGGCTTGGGGAGTAACGGAATAGTTGTAATGACGTTACGTTATCTGGGTTATCCATTACAGTTACATAAGAACCCAACATATTACGATTATAGTCACAATTGGTAGAAATTTGGATTAATAGCAGGATTATTTTTATGTATATCAAAAGATCCTTCTGACATTAAAATATGTAGACCAATGCTTGCTTTAGAGTGGTACAGATATGATCAGATGCACACTCGACATCTCTTCTGGTTCTCACTTTAGTCAGAAGCGCCACTTACTGACCATATGCAAATACAGTAGCGTCTGTCTCAAATAACTGTGCTCACCAGGCAAATGGGGTCAAACCATTAAAAGGGCTGTTTTATAGAGATTGGAGTTTGACACTTTGGAGTTTGACAGCCACAGTTCTCATTCACTTTCATAACATAGAAAAGAGCAGAGGGGATATTCTATAGAAATATCAAAGATGATAGAAAGTTTTAAACAATATATGGCTTTCAACTCTTTAAAGCTCCAAAAAGCACAGACAATCATAGTAAAAATAATCTATTTGACTCCAGTTATTCCATTTGAATGTCTTCTAAAGTATTACGATCACTTTGGGTGAGAAACAGATCAATATTTAAGTCCTTTTCACTATAATTTATTACGTCTGTTGGTCTCCATTGCGCATCCATGAGGGGAATCAGTTCACGCTGTCTCTCGTGTGACACATGTGCGTTGCCATGTTCAAATGAAAGCAGAACTAATGAATGTTGTGAACAGCGTTCTCTTGTAAACAAGCTGCATTTTTCGGTTGTATTGCGTTCTCGTGCCATGCCAATGTGCTTACATCAGAGGGCGAGGCAGCATGAACTGACTTCCCTCATGGATGCACATTGAAGAGCAACCAGAAAAAAAACTATTATAG
This sequence comes from Moxostoma hubbsi, assembly GCA_032164185.1. Taxonomy (NCBI): domain Eukaryota; kingdom Metazoa; phylum Chordata; class Actinopteri; order Cypriniformes; family Catostomidae; genus Moxostoma; species Moxostoma hubbsi. Next base: position 13,236,156 of record JAVLUX010000002.1, read on the forward strand.
TGAAAAGGACTTAAATATTGATCTGTTTCTCCCCAAAACGATCGTATCACTGTAGAAGACATTCATTTAACCACTGGAGTCATATGGATTACTTTTATGACTGTCTGTGCTTTTTGGAGCTTTAGAGTGCTGATCACCATCCAATAGCATTGTATGGACCTACAGAGCTGAAATATTCTTCTAAAAATCTTCATTTGAGTTCAGCAGATGAAAGAAAGTCATACACATCTGGGATGGCATGAGGGTGAGTAAACGATGAGAGAATTTTCATTTTTGGGTGAACTATCCCTTTAATATTGGTTTTAACTGATGTGCAGTCACAGGTGTGTGCATGTTGCTATTTTATTATGAACACAGCTTCTTCAATCAGAATTTCAGAACTATCTGCTTATAAAATTACTTTTATACATACAGTACATGCTGGCATAATGTGAATAATAACTGCAAGATATTGTCAGACAAAAATCACTGAAGCCTTTTTGCTCCCTGAAGCGTGTCTGTGGTGGCTCACTGATAGCAGCTCTACATTAGATTATTAGACTCCAGAGAGAGCAGATCCCAGATTGGATAATATTATTTTTTCCCCTGGCTGATGATACATTACACAAAAAAACAGAGTATTGTAACAGATGTCTCGCAGGGTGAAAATAATAAATCACACCGACTACTGTGCACACACGCAAACACCGTATATTGGTTTTGTGAGTTAACTTGCATGATTTATTGAGCTTGATGAAGGCCCTGGATCGAGTCTCCACACTGCACTGAATTTCCCTTGCAAGCATCATTAAGACTCCAGCACTAATTGTGTTGTTTTAAAATAGTGGAACCAGATAATGACTCTATTAGTGATTCACCTACGCTTCTGTTTTCTTGGAGTTGAGCCGGGAGAAGTCTGACAATTTAATGGGATAAATGAAACAAGCCGAGGAAATGGTGTAAATTCCCCTTAAGGTTGACGAAAACTAGTAGAAGTATTGCATGGCTTCACACATCACAACAGAGAACTTCTGCGGACTCTGAGCCAATCCAAAGACCCCCTAATCTGCAAATGGAACATTGTCTTGGTAACACTCACTTTATAAAACGTTCATCAACATTTAAGACCAAGTGAATTTTCTTGAAGAGTGCAATTAAAAAAGGGACGAGCCATTTGATATGCCCCACCCAAACTTTAACACAAAAAAGATTTGTTAAAGCTAAAAAAAAAGAGCAAGTTAAAGTTAGTATATTTATTGTATTTTACCTGAATAATAACACGTATACTTTAATGGCACAGACATTTGAAGGTAACTCTATCGCCTCTTTGAGTACTGAGGTTTGTTCCGGCCATGGTAATGCAAGAATGCACATTAAGCATGTTCAACTGGACCACACTTCGTCAATGTGGTGGCTAAGAGCTCACATTTGCGTTTCAGACTATAGTCATATTACAGCCATGAACCATGATTTGCTGCTTACCAGTCAGTAGCAGGTATTATGAGGGGGAGGGACATTCTCATTCTAAGGAGCATCTGATTAAAGAAAAAACTTGGAAATACAAGATGTGTCATCAATATTTTTGGTCTGGTTTCTTGGAAGACAAATATTAAAATTTTTTAATTTGAATATCTGTTAAAAGGTTAATTTTGTGGATGTTTTGGAGTATGCTAGCATATAGATGAACTCAAAGCAAACACACATGGACAAAAAGCCACAAAACTCTAGTTTTGTTTTTTGATTTTCATGGGGTCTTTACTAAACATTTTACATTGGCTTGACAAAGCTAACATAATGTAATTCTACTGATTCGTTTTTTTTGGTTTAGATCCCTAAACCAAGACCAAATTTATTCTGACTGTAACTCATTCTGGAGTTTCAAGCTACATTCACTAAACTCGACACAGACTTTCAGACTGTTTTGACTTTCAGACGGTTTCTATGACTTTTCTATCTGATCATACTAGTTTTATTCTGTAGCAGATGATCTAAAATCCCACAAACTTACTTTAGTCTTACTTACACATCTTAGACTTACCAGTCCATCCATCCATCCATCCGTCCATCCATCCATCCATCCATCCATCCATCCATCCATCCATCCGTCCATCCAGCCATCCATCCATCCATCCATCCATCCATCCAGCCATCCATCCAGCCATCCAGCCATCCATCCAGCCATCCATCCATCCAGCCAGCCATCAATCCATCCATCCATTTATCCATCCATCCATCCATCAGTCCAGCCATCCATCCATCCATCCATCCATTCATTCATCCGACAAGGATAAGGAGTCCATTTCAAAGTTTGTCTTGACAAAGATAAAAATCTAATTACATTATGCTAATCACTTTTCTCAAGCCCTGGGTTCACTGCATCAAAATATTGTCTGACATACAGAGATTTACATTTGTTAAGTGATACTTTCATGGACTAGAGAAGTAACCAAACCATTCAAAGATGATATAAGAGGTTGCTTCGCTTGGTTATAAACACTATACAGCAAATTAACCACATTTAAAAACTTATTTAAAAAATTAAAAATAGTTTTCAAGGTATTTCTATATATTATTTTTTTCCATTATATATCACTCCCTACACCCACTGGAGTAATTTCATGGAACACTAGCTTAAAAACCTTGGCATTACAGCATGAATCTGTGCTAAGCTGCAGTGTAATGGAGTCCTACTTCAATCCCAAACTCATCACAGACAACAGCCCACGGCTCTTTCTGATGAGACTGACAGAAAGAAAGAGAAAGAGAGAGAGGGAGAGAGAGAGAGAGAGAAAGACAGACTGTTTATAGAGCTCACCCCTTCTTTCCTCTTCCACTGATTAATTTCGTACTAGATCGGTTGGCCGGCAGAATTATTACCATAAAATGTCCATGGATCAGGCGCTGCAATAAAACCCCCATCATCAAGTCACTTGTCAAATACACAATTTCAAATCTCATTTAGTTTCTAATATCATTTTCATTCTAGGAGGATGGGTGCGGTGAGAGCTGGGGGAGGTCGGAAGAGGACAGAGACAAGAATGTGTTATGTAAAGGATAAACCAAGGTATCGATCAAAATTAAAAGACCTGTGCGGCGCTAAATGCATAGATAATTCCACGGATCAGCATCAAGTCTATTAAGTGAAGCAGAGAACAGCAGGAGGACAGGACGCTTGTGTAATGAGACGCTCACTGTAACTGGATCTTCTGAAGGACTTCTCGTCCTTTACCAAGTGTTGCACAACCAATCAGAATTTGCTGCACTGCTACTAATTCATTGGAAAAAGAAATCATGAGCTGTGCATTTGCAGAATGAATTGAGTGTGATGAGATAAATAAGCAGTGAAAAAATACAAAGACAGCTAGATTTGTAAAATTTTCTCAAGAAAATGTGAGTGGTGTTTATGCAAGACATGCCAGCACGATGTTAGAGGTGACAACTTTCCCTGTATTTGCTAAGGTATTCTGAGTGTTTTGAACAGTGAGCACGTTTACATGCACGATCTTACATAGATTAGACTTAATTAGCTGATAACCTGTGTGGTCCTGTAAATGGCTTCAACGATTTTCTTTAATCAGTGTAAGGTCATATACAGATTAAGAATAAAGCGATCAGCACAAATACATTTTTGCCCGTTTTTAATGTTTTATCCAATGCGCGCAAATGGCCAGAAAATAACCCTGATTATTTCAAGTCTCATGTCAACGCAATTTCTTGTGATTATTGGTAGTTATCAATGAAATAGTGTATTTCGGGCATTTGCTTGGGTGTAATGCAGTTGCTAAGGTGTTGTAAGAGGTTGCTAGGGCATTGCTAGTATTTGCTTATTGCCCAGAGTCAAAAGATCCCTTTTCAATGTAAGCCTAGGGGAAATTCTTTTACCAATGTTATTGTCCGGTGGATGAAAACCATACGTTTTATCACCCAGTAAAGTAACATCCGGTTGCACATCTCTAAAAAAGGTTTGCCTTAACAAATAAATAAATACAAAATTATAAATTCTAATTCGAATTAAATGTTTTTCTGAGTTAAACTACTTTCCTATCCAAACTTAATATGCAGAGACATCTTTTAGTAAACCAGTCACAGGTTAATTTTCTCAAATTTTTGTGGCACTTTGAAAATGTATCTGTTTGTTTAGAGCAGGGACTACAAACTAAATGTTTTTCATTTCGGTTCATTTTGAGCAAAAACTGTATTTTTTTGTTCCAGTTTAGAAGTTCTGCGGCCTCCTTTCCAAATGTTAAATGATTAGAACAAATGGTTTATAATATATTATAATCTTTTTAAAATGATAGTACTAAGGGGTAGGTGAAATACCAATGGCAGTGTTGCCAGATCTCGCAAGAGAAAAAAGCAACCTGTTCTGGAACAACTAGCCCAAAACAAGCCACTTCTTAGCCGTGCATGTATAGTATACATATATATATATTAATTATACATAAGTGTGAAAAAAGTTCTGTATTCACAGATTGCAACATCCACAACGGGCAATTAGGCAAAGAAATGTGTGATGCAGCAGTTTCCTTTAGGATCAAAAGCAATTTTTTATTTTGTATTTTTGGGCAACATGTAGTCCAGTTCCAAAAAAATGTACTGTGATTAAACCCTTTGGTTTCACAAAAAATTTTTTGGAATGAAACTAACCGGTTAACCATCATTTAAAAATAAAGTTTTCACTCTGGAACATCTGAAAAACTATTTGTTCTCCTATTCAGTACGTTCTGCAAAGATACTTGTTAGTTTTCAGTTTCGTTCCAAGAACAGTTTTAGTCCCTGGTTTAAAGTGACCTAGTTAGACCTGTCCTAACAATGTTACTCAACTAATGGCATGAGTTGGGGGCAGGACTATCTCTTTGTTTGACCAATGATGGACGGGGGCGTATTCAGAAAGCTGTATTTAAAATCAAAGTTTATTTTTGCAATTGTGTTTGGTGGCACTAGTGTCCCAGGAATTACATGCTTCAGCTTTAAACATTGCAAGATCTCATGAAAAGGCATGCCACAATGAACAAGCTTCTCTCATAACGCTCATGAACATGCAACATACATAAATCTTCAATGAATAACTTCAGTTTGTTTCTCACCAAAACTTTGAATATGATGCACAATCACACGGACCACTTTTCTGATACTGTTGTGAAATTTTTTAAGCTTTAAAGGGGTCATGACATGAGGAATACAATTTTCCTTGGAATTTGTGGAACTTGTGACATCACAAGGACCAATTATATCTGCACATGACTGCCTATTCAGCAATACATCAATGCTTATTTCTTGTCATTGCGCCTATGGCCCCGCCCACTGGTGCTCACAGTCAGTGGGTGGTATTTTGTAAGCATGCACTAGATGGACGTCTTTGATTGTTTTGATGCATGTCTAGCAACGTGCGGTGCGTTTTAAAAGCGGTACAAGTGCATTTTAAATACTTGTCTTATTCTGCTTCTGACTGGGAGAAACATATGATGTCCTGTGTGTAAACAAACACATAAGATTTGAGATGTGAAGACCAGCGTTTCTGCTTTGGGCTGTTGAAGCAACCAACATCACCATAGATTGTAATACATTTGCGTTTTCAGAACATTTCAGCGTGGATTGTATGTTTTTGGCTCCTACCAGTTAGGACTGCTTCTGGTTTGCAAATAACTGTTATTGAAAAATGCAACAAGTAAACACTACAAGACGTTGAGTAAACAGTTTAATTCACAAATGTTTCAAATGTCATGACTGTTTTATAGCTGCTGTGCTTGAGTGAATATTTTGATTAGGGCTGTCAATTTAATGCGTTAATTCAGTGCGATTAATTAAAAAAAAAATAACATGTTAAAAAAATTAATTAAATTAATCGCAATGTCCACGGACCGTAATAAGTAAGATTCCTCAGAAATATATATATATATATATATATATATATATATATATATATATATATATATATATATATATATATTTTTTTTTTTTTTCAATAAAAGATAACTATGTATAATTATTTCATCACTATATTCTGAATTATTGTTATATGAGGGCTTTCTCAGCATCTATTTGCATATGCAATTAAATAAGATTAATCGCTATTAATTAATCGGGACACCATGTAATTAATTTGATTACAAATTTTAATTGATTGACAGCCCTAATTTTGATACATTCAGATAAAATGTGTGGGTGTACGTTATGTGTTAAGCCTGAAACTGGGTTGCTGCAGAGTTTTTAAAATCAAATTGAGACTTTTTCAAGACCTGAACAGATACAATTCAATACAACTGTATCCCCAAGCCAAAACAAACCCACTAAAATCACAATCTAAAAAAGTTTAAAATATTTACAAGTTTTCCACACACACGTCTCATTAAAATAGGTTTATGTACCATTATATAATAAATTCAAATTAGAGGTCAACGAATATTTGTTCTGATTTTGCTGATATGATAATGAGTTGAAAGAAAGGCAATTAATCTGCCAATAGTTTTTAAAATTGGTATCTTATGTTAAATGTCCTTTGTCCTTCCAGTGATGGGGAGGGCCAGAGGATACAAGAGTCCAAATTGAGTAAAATTTAGATGCAGTTTATGGTTCAACCAAAATACTAGGGAAAAAAATAAACAAATAAAAAAGCAATAAAAAGAAAAGAAAAAAAAAGATTTGACCCATAGCGTGGAAATTTTTATGGTAATGGTATTTAGTATTTAAGAAATTAGTACTTGAAATATGTTACAAAAATTTTGTTTAGTAAGTATTTGCAACCAATAAAAAATAATAAACTTCCTCTGACTCAAAGTGCCTGCCACAACAACAAACATTCAGACACCGCTCTAAAGTATGATAAACATTGTTTTCATAACCCACACACAGTAACCTAAAGCCAAGCTGAAGACACAGGCACTAATTATGGGGGGAGGGGACACACAGAAGGACACAGAATCAATGCATTTTAATCAATCTTGCCTAATTAAAAAAAATATATTGTGAAACAATCAGGGTGCATAAACAAGATTAAAATAAATGAAAGAACTGTGCCATGAGCAAGGGAGGGCCTAATTAAAGGGAGTTAATTGGAATTCCATGCCTATGTATGGTTTGTCGATGAAGCAGACAGCAAAAGTGTGCATGAGTGCGCTCACTGGAGACCTCACAAACACCCTTCAGCTAAAACCACAAACACTCCACAACAAAACAAACCAACAATGACAAACTCATGTTTACTCATCATATTGTTTGTAGAGTGTTTACTTGCACACCAATATGCTGACAACTACCAAAAATCTGCTCATTCAGTAAAATCAGACAATGCAAAAAGACCATGAGACTTTTTCACCAAAACGTAAACAGGCATGCACACACACGACAGTTGCGCACATTGGATAAGCAGGTAAGAACACCGGTAAAGCTGTGTTCATGCAGAGTTATGACAGACAAATCAACGTGCGCTGATAATTGTTTGCTTAAAACGTTTATGACCATACCCTGGTATAAGAAAACCATTCACGACATTACAAAATATCAGCTTATTTAATGTAATAGATGTAAGATCTATAAGCAGACTTCTCCTTGAAAGGTTTCCAAAAGACCATCAGATTTGCATGACTCAAATACTAAGACATTTCATCTTAATCCAGGAACATTTTACACAGTCACAGTACTTTACCGATTTAACCTTCTAAAATGTACAGAATGCATTTAAATCCACGATTTATACAAGACCTAGGCTTGCTAGGTAATCCTGACAATTGCTTTGAACTGTGGAAACTTGTATAACTGACAAATTAATGATTATAGCCTGATGTACCTCTTTAAAATCTGTGTAATGACCATATCAATGTTGCATAACCCATGAATTAACCAGTATGATTTTGTAACCAGAGATTTTCATGTTTTGATACCTACACGTATAATATCCATGAAAAAAAAAATGTCATGTTTAGTATGTAAGCGTTCGCTGGGGTATGCAGAGAAAACTGATGGCAATGAATATCATGTCTCTTGTACCATTCCCAAAATATACATTGTCATGAGACAAAGGACCATAAAATCAACTGTCGGAAAAGACAGCCCAGTTGACCATGTGACTCTGAAAAGTCACTTCTGATTGGCACAGGACACCTTTGGGGATGCGGCCAATTTCAGTTCAAATGTTTCCAAACAGGAAGAACACGCTCTCTTCGTTCTTCTTCTTCTGCCTGCACATGCTTCGTCTGGTCGTTCCGCTGACTGCCAGGTCCATGCCATGTGAGGCCCAAGGAAGCTCAGAACTCGACGTCCCGAGAAAGCTCATCACTCTCTATGGTTCACACACCCCTGAGTAGTTGTCACGGTACCAAAATTTCAGTAGTCGGTACCAATACCAGTGAAATTTCACGGTACTCGATACCATTTTCGGTACCAATGCGAAACAAAAAAACAGGTTACTGAACTCTTTAATTAACAAAGTTAATTATTAGAAATAAACATTAGCAGCAGAACTAAGAACAACAATATTCCATTAAGGAACACTTCAAGTTAAATATATTATTTTTGAATTATAACAAAACTGTGCAATGTACGCTTAAAGTATTTTTGAACACTTATATAAGATTTGCTTCAACTTTTGCAACTATTACTTTAAAGTTTTTACCAAGTACTAAAAAAAAAAAAATTAAATAAACAAGCATACAATAGAATGAATAAAAAACAATATCCAAACTAATGTGCAAAGTGCTCTCGTATAAATAAAGCTGCATATTGCCATTTTTCTTCACGATAAGAAATGCACAGTGACATATATTATGATTAAATAAGTTGTGAGCAATCGCGTTCTAATCGAGCTGCATTAAGTGTCAGCACTCGAGGGATGAGCATCCCAGAGTCTCTCTCAGCCGGGTGCAGTTTCAATCTCTCCCCCTTAGATCAGGACATAACTCATAGAAGAGGCACCGACCACACAGAGAAATGCCAGTTTCTGAGTTTATAGTTATTACATGAGCTGCTTCTGTATTATTTGAAATTTTATAAAGCTATAACGCATTAAATATAACTGCATTAAGATGTAACGCATGTTTCCTTTAAAGAGCTCCGGCTCCGCTTATTCCACAACGAATGCTTCTGAATTATTTTTATTTTTTTTAATAGTACATAAGATGAAGCTGTGAAAGTTTAGAGTGCATCTGGACTGATCTGTGTACTTCTTCCTCCGTCAGGCATGAACTGCAGTGCTGCTCTCGTGCTTCATCATTACAGTTTAATGTGATTTCATGTTACGTTAAATGAGATCAAACGACTATTAGACAACAAACATTTTTCTCGACAATTTTAATTAATAATTTCGACTAATCGTTCCAGCCCTAATGCAAATGATAATATGCTTTTAAACTCACCTGCTTTAGTTGCTTGAATAAATCTGTGTTTCTGTCTTTCAGGTGCTTTATTAAGTTTGATGTGTTTCCTCCTTTCGTCAGAAAATTGTGAAGCAGCGTTTACAAATCTATGATCTATGATGTTTCCCTTTTCATTAGCCTCAAGTCCAAAGAATTTCCAAACCTGGCTTTTTACACTTTTCTTTTCGACAAGATTAAGTTAAGATTAAGCTACTTTGCTTGTTGTCATCTTTTGCTTGTTGTGAGCGTTCGAAAGTTCCCGACTCTGACTGGGAACTAGGTAAACCTTGGTACTCCGGTACCTTCAGAAATTCTGGTATCATAAACATTTTTTTGTTTGAGTACCGACTTGGTACCGGAGTACTGGTATTTTTGACAACACTACCTCTGAGAAGGCCTCACTTCAAAGCCAACATCATCATTCATATAGATAATAACGCTGACCTTACAGAGGTCCAAAACATCGACAGAACGATCTTTCGACCAACAGCCAAGAACCAAGCAACACAAAGAACGCAAGGAAACATCACAAAGACACACAAGTACATCTCCAATATTGTGCTCAAAGTGCTGGTGTATTAGTTAAATAATGTGGGTAATCCGATAGCAAATTGATGTAGAAGCAAAGAAGGATAAATGGTTCTTAAAGCATTGTCAACAGACTCCAAGTTCATTTTCACTGTACTGATCATTTATTTCACATTCTGTCACTCTTTTCACCAACCTGTCTCATGTTTATATGTGTTAGATTAGATTTATGAATATGATAAAGTTTGTCTGTATTCAAAGGTGATTGACTGTGGTATATTTTGATAAATAATCTCATCCCTGTTTCTAAAAGATTTCACTTCAAAGCTGTACCTAAATACGTGTGATATTATTTTCAATAAGCCATGAGAATAATATCACTCCAATAAGTGAATTAATCATAATTCACTTATTAAAGCTAATTCCTAATTCCTAAAGCTAAATTACAATTTTAATGGTGGAGAATCTATTACGACAAATATTTAGACAATTAAGACAATAAAGACAAAGTTATTTGTCATTTATCTAATTTATAATGGTTGTTGAACGTGACTAATCCCATTATATATTTCATTACATAATAATGTACAATAAGGACAGTTTAATTTAGATCATAGCTCACATATTTCGAGACCCTAAATTCCCTTCTAAATTTAGCATACCAAAAATTCTTACATATAATGGTGTGAGAAAGAGGTCAATTTAACGGTTCCCTCCTAAATGTCGCATACCAAATATCACATCTGGGATGACATGAGGGTGAGTAAATTATTGGAGAATTTAAATTTTTGGTTGAACTATCCCTTTAATCTCAGTAACTGCCCTGTTATTTAACACTTTCACTCATGATTTAAATGAATAACAACTGACTGTGAATATTTAATTTCTACAATGTATTGGACATTGAAAACTTCTGCATTTATTGATGCTTCATCCATGCCCATAGGTGTCAGTGTGAGTCCAAGACAACGTGCATAAAAAAAATAACTCCTGTGCACCTTTAATGATGGGAACACAAAAACAAGACATACAGTATGTGGAATTGCTGAAATTAAATTAGCTCTTATTGTACACAATATTTACACAAAACTCAGTATAAAATGTAAAACTAAAAAGCTTATTATTTATTCACAAGCCTATCCGAACTGAAACTAACATTTTGGTTAATGAACCAAAGCTTGCAAAGTTATCTGCCAATTACAATAATCTCACAATGGCCAAATTGTCAGATGATTAAATGGCCTGGCCAAAATCCATCACTACAACATGCTAACGAGAAGGCTAAATGCTACAGCCTCTAGTGTAAGTCGCTAGTGCACCTCTTGAGGTCAGGGGAGTGAGGTTTACACATTCCACACAACTATCACATACCAGTTGGCTCCCCTTACACTCACCCCCTAAACATCACTCCCATCCATGTAACGGCACCACTGTAACTGGTCCTGCTCAACCCGCTCCGAGCATGATTCGAAGCGGCATCTTCCGGCATGGGAGGCTAATGTGGAGGCTAAAGGCAACAGCCTCTAGCGTCAGTCGCTAATCCGCCTCTTGAGACCAGGGAAGTTTACACACACTGCACAGCTATTACGTACCAGCTGGCGTCCGTTATACAACCATATACACATGCCAACACCCACTTATCAAACACACAACAAGCCTCTCTGAGACCATCATTTAAAATGATTAATTACAACACAAGAATGCGCTAGTTTGAAATTAAACAAAATTACAATCCATATAATTACAGTCAACATGGCAGACTAAGAATTGGCAGAGGAAGAAGGAAAGCATTGGGGCCTGAGGGAATCCAGCAGGAATTGGGGCCCATTATGGCTGCACTCAGAGATATAAAGAAGACTGAATGTATACGTTCCATTCAGTTCGACCTTGTTTAATTAAATCTCTCCCTGTAATCTCCCTCCATCTTTTCCCACAGTGCAAAGTTTTTAAGATAAGTACTCTCTCTGTCTGTCTGTCTGTCTGTCTATCTCACCCTGTCTCCTAAGCCATCCGCTTTGATTAAAAGGACATCTCCCCTTGAGTCTGAGGAAGTGCCACATGAAGCAGTTAATAACAAGCCTGAATATGCCCCCCTCTTTTTGTGTAGGGGGAGGGAGGATAAGTTGAGGTGTGGTTGTGGGGGCGGGTGGGGGGGGTTGTATGTGCCCTTCAGCAAAAATGAATTTTCCAATTGCAGTTAGTTCTGCCATGAATAAATAAACAAATGAATAATTGAGAGGGTAACATAAATAAATAACATCACAAACATTTCACAGGCACTCATAAGTTCGGCAGATAACTGGGGCTGCATGCTAATGATAAAAACAGAAAACAGTACATCCAATGTATTATTCACCGCTCACTCACTCTGGAGTAAAAAGTACAAATAAATGAATAAATATAAAAAAAAAAAAAAGCTCTCAAGGAACTCAAAGCATCCAGTCAGCACTGAAGTGACAGGTTTGTCCCATTTAAAACATACAAGGACACACTGCCAAACAAATAACTGACCAGTCAAAGATGTATAAATAAACCAGCACAGGCTTCTACTTCAATTGACAGCATATGCTAAAGTTTGGCTCGTTTTTTTTGGCCTTTGACAGGCTGGGAGTCAGGTCCATCTTTATTCCTCTGTGTACATGAGTGAGAGTGGATGGACGAGACGGCCCATGTCCTTGATCCTGCCTAGATGCGGCCCACTGAGTCCTTTTGATGCTCCGTGTGATGAAATCAGTGCACAGAATGTTCAGTGCATTTGCCCTACAACTAAAATAAAGAAGAAAAAGATGATTCAATGACAATTTTCCAAAACCTCCTTTTTGACATGTAACAAGTAGCACCTAATAAACATGAATAATAATAATAATAAATAAATAATAATAATTCCGGAGCAAATAGTTTTCCTAATAATGTATGTCCAAATATGTGGACAGCGGGACTGATTTGTGTATTATGTGTCCAGGAGTGTTGGTTATTCATGTTTTTGAGACATTACAGACATTACAGCTGATTTTCTGTAAAGCTGCTTTGGAACAATGTGTATTGTGAAAAGCACAAATAAAAATTATACAAACACAAATTATTTGACTTGATTTGACTTTTATATTACAATGTTTTTTCTACTTTGGCAACAAACTCTTAATGTTCATCCAATCACTGTCAATCATATTAAAATCAAATGTACATTATAAGTTCTGAATCTATGTACTGATTACCTTTGTCCCATGTCTACCAAACATGTTGAGTCATTCAAACCTTAACTGGAGCCTGAAACTGAAATTTTGGTCAGATTTTAGTTGTGAATGCACTTAGCTTGATAGGAAATCTATAGGATGCTCCCTTGCTCCCTATTTAGTGAATGACTAAACATCCAGTGTGCTGTCTGTCTGCACTGGTCTCAGATCAGTTCGAAATGCACCTTATTTTCATTCCAACTCCATATAAAACCTCTGAAATCAAAAATGTTTTTCTCAGTGTGGAAACGCACAGTAAACATAGAATGTCTAATGAAAAACTACAGTTATTGTCAGCAATAAATTGTTCAACTTTAAAAAAAAAAAAAAAATACCATATAAAATAAAGACTGTAATCTTTTGACTGTAAATACTTAGTTACGTTTTTTACCAGATGTTTTTTTTGTTGCCGTTTCTTCCAAAGACAAACTCCGCTGTGATCAGCGCCAGGTTGTTTTGTCACATGACTGACTCCATACATAAAAATTGTAACCCTTTACTGACAGCCCAAAGTCTTCTGAACTGAGATCAGTCTGTTTAAATGAAATTAAATAATGTGTAGCGTATAGCGAAGCCAAAACACAATGTCCATACGGATGGTCACACAAGGTTAAAGACAGGAATATTTACAAAGATGGGTTCTCTTTCAGTCTCCGTCTCGTAAAGTTTCTTAGCATCTTCTTGTTAGTGTGCAAAGCTCCCACATAGTCCACTCAGACCATTTATGGAGACTAACACTGTGCCCTAACAAACCGTGACAAAGAAACAAGCGATAAAAGCTTATCACTATATCTTGTCCATGTATAGGTGTGTCTTCAACTTTGAGCAGAGGTGGGTTGAGTAGCCAAGAACTATACTCAAGTAAAAGTACAATTACTTAAAAAAATTTATTACTTAAGTAGAAGTAAAAGTACTAACATAAATAATTACTTGAGTAAGAAATTAACAATTAAAAAAGCATTTATGTAGTGAGTAACTTGTTACTTTCACAAATGACATAATAGACGTTTACTCCACTATATTCCATTACATAATAAACATTGAACATGTATTACAGAATTATTATTATTATTATTATTATTATTATTATTAATGGGATTTCTGACATCATTCACCATCATGTTGTTCCAAACTCATATTACTTTTTTTCTTCAATGTGTTTTTTTTTCTCCATATTTTGAAAGTGAATGGTGACTGAGAATGTCAGTCACTAACATTATGTCTAACATATTTTGTGATCCACATACAGTAATACAAAGCATCACACTGGTTTGGAACAGTATGAGGGTTGGGAAATTATGACAGAATATTACATTATGGCTGAGCTATCACTTTAAAGATATAGTTTACCCAAAAATGGAAATTCTCTCATAATTTACTCACCCTGATGCCATCCCAGATGTGTATGACTTTCTTTCTTCTGCAGAACACAAATTCAGATTTTTAAAATAATATTTTAGAATATAAGAATATTTGGCTCTGCAGCCCAAAATTTTGATGCTCCAAAAGCATAAAAGAAATCCATAAGACTCCAGTGGTTAAATCCACGACTTCAGAAGTCATATGATAGGTGTGGGTGAGAAACCAATCAATATTTGTAATTTTTTGCTAGACAGCAGGGGGCGATATGCAGAGAAGAATGTGAATCACCAAAAACAAGGAGGAGATTGTGAAAGTGAACTGATTATCATCCACATTATCACATCACTTCTGAAGATATTGATTTAACCACTAGAGTCTTATGGATTATTTTTATGCTGATTTATGTGATTTTGATTAGCTTTAAAATGTTGCCACCCATTCACTTGCATTGTATGGCCCTACAGAGCTGAGAAATACTTCTAAAAATCTTCATTTGAGTTCAGTAGATGAAAGAAAGTCATGCACATCTGGGGTGGCATGAGGGTGAGTAAATAATGAGAACTGTAATTTTTGGGTGAACTATCCCTTTAAAGACTCTTGTCAGATATCTGGATGAATTTGTCAATAAGAAGAGAGGTTTGGAAACATTTCTAGTAATTATTACAGTGAAAACATGAAAATGTCCCACAAGGACATTATATATAATGCTGAAATATAAACCAAAGAAAGATTCTTTCACTATTTTATAGCTTTTAAAATCCTGTGTGGATTCTTATTTCAGTGTAGTTACAGTTTTCAGTGTCGTAAGTATTTAGATCATTAGTTCTGTACAGCAGTACTGCCGCTCTATGAACGAAAAGTACGCAGCCTGTGTAGAGCACCAACCCCGGTCATGGAACACTTGCTGTGTCTGTAACTGCCACTATCCACTATATAGTGCACTATTTTGGGTGTCCGCCATTTTGTAGGGGTGTCTGAATTCTGAGTGAGCCACTCGTTTCCTACTTTTGTTCCCTCATTCTTACACCCAGAGCACTCTAATTTCAAGTGTACATTTGATGTACACTCGTGTCCGCACATCTCCCATGCGTTGTGCATGCACCGAAATGCAGTCTGTTCGCACTCCAGCTGTCGATCATGCAAATGGCAAAGATTTACACTTAACTTGGATGTTTACATGGATTTATACAGTTAATCTGCCTGAAGTAGCTGTGATAGTTTCCAGTAACCCTGCGAGGGTGCGGGGTAAATACTGCTCATGACTTGCGGGACAAAGCGCACTGATATATTGCTGCACTGATTTACACATAAAAACTGGTGTCATAAGAGCTCAGTTACATTATCACCCTGAAAATCTCAATACACAGAAAAACCCGCGTTAGGATTAGAGCCAAAACTTACCTCAGCGTGCTGCATTAAATTGGAGCTGTGATTTTAATCTTGAAATATCAGTTTATCTTGGTGTTAAATTAAGGCATTGCATGACGAAACCATTCTCAGCGATCAGCGCGTGCAGCTGTATGAACTTCCGCTCTCGTAAAAGTCCCATTCAATAATCTATCAATAAATTACACATTAATTAAAATTAAACCCAGTAACATAACGACAGGTACGCCACACATTGTAAAGTAAAAGAAAAAAGTAGAAATTTATTTGAGTGAGAGTAAAAATTACCCACTTTTAAACCTACTCTAAAAGTAATTTTGTTTCAAAAAAGTTACTCAAGTAAATGTAACAGAGCTCATTACTATCCACCTCTGACTTTGGGGAATTTCATGTCAAGGGATTTTAACTATTTTTATTTTTGTTAAAGTGCTACCCTGTATAAAGATTGTATTGTTTTAGCCAGGTCACAGATCCAGACTTCTAATATTAATCTATGAACGTAATAAACATTTGCCATTAAACAAAAATATTTGCTGCAGAATTCACTAATTGACCAATCAGAAGGATCTAAGGAAATAATGCAGTTTCACGGCCAGATTCAATTTTCTAATTTTTTCAATTCACCCGCAATTGGAAAGTGTAGCAAAAAGGACTGTGGTAGGAAGTGCGTGTACAGTAAGTTGTGCTGCGTACCTCCTTCTGTCCTGCTCTCTGTTTCTCTGTGAGCTGCCTGAAGTTTTTCTGCCATTGATGGATGTCAGAGTTCAGTTCTGCCACACGAGAACCCAGAAGATCCTTCTGTTTCTCTGCTTGCTGCAGCTCCCACAGCAGCCTGGAGACCGTGGACTCCTCTTCTACCAGCTACCCACACACAAACACAGGTAGAGAGATGCAAGAGCACTATAGCTGATGAGTGTATACTGCAGCAGGTCATGTTGCATCATGCAGGCCAGTAGATATTTTTGCAGATATGTGTTTCGTGAAGGCTGCAGAGGGTACCTGGGTGTAACAGGTGGTGTATTGATGCTGTAGTTGAGACAGATCTGTTTTCAGCTGTCTCTCTCTTCTCTAGATCTGTTCACTGCTTTTCCTGCACAACATTTTATACTGCCCTTGTTTATTCCAATGGAGCATCAGAATACTGGCTAAACAATCAATAAACCTGGTTCAAAGCTGATAAATAACAAATAAACATTGTAGGGCTGGGAAATTTAATGTGTCAATACAGTATCTGATTATTTTTAACCTTAATGAAATATCACGCTATGGGATAAAGGTGTCTCGAGTTGTTCCTGGCAGGCTACTCAGGTTTGAACTCTTTTGAAATATTATTTATATTGTTTTGTTGCAAATAGTTGTTTCATGTGATGGCACCGTTAGGGTGATGTTTATCCCCTTTAGTCAAGTTGGACCCTGTTAACACTATTTTGGTTCTCCTTGTATATGTGGAGTGTGGTGGCGTAGTGGGCTAAAGCACTAAACTGTTAATCAGAAGGTTGCTGGTTCGATCACCACAGCCACCACCATTGTGTCCTTGAGCAAGGCACTTAACTCCGGGTTGCTCTGGGGGGATTGTCCCTGTAATAAGTGCACTGTAAGTCACTTTGGATAAAAGCGTCTGCCAAATGCACAAATGTAAATGTATGTGCAATTTGAAGTACAGGTGTCAATGCATTTCTGTGGAGATAAATGTTTATTTAACGCTTGACCTAGAATCAGTTATAATCTTCATTATTTAAGCTTAATTATTGCATGACCTAAGTTTGAGTCCATTCAATTAAAATTAAGTTGAAACAACAACATTTAAATAGCAAATCCGAGTTAAGCCTACTTGTATCTATCTACTTACATTAACTCAATTCAGCGTCTGGATTTCATAAGTATTTTCCCCATTCATTTCTATCATAGACTTTTTATAAAATCCTCAATAAAAGAGTTACAAGCCATGAACCAAACCAACCAGCTCTGAGGTGAATTACAACATCACAAACTTTGTTTTGAGGCAAAAAAGTATTTGAAAATCAGACAAAAAGACAAAGGTACAAGGCTGTGTACTTACCGTCTTCCACAATCCCATTAAGCATTGCGAATGTGTAATTGTATAAAAAACTATGGGAATATATTAAACTATTGATTTTAGGTTAGAAGGATTATTTTGCGATTATGATTGGCTGACTTTGCATTATCCTGCTCATTACATGGCTACTTACCAAATAAACAAATAAATGTACATAAGAAATTGATTTGAGTTTAAATTATTTTATTTAGTGAGAGGAACGAGACCAAGCACAGCTATAGAGTAAATCTGTGATAACAGTCAATTTTACAGTTAATCGTTTTTTTATACAACAATAATTGATGGTAGAGTGCCATGATTGGCCAATCAGAATCATGCATGTAAGAGAGCCGTGTAAAAACATATTTATGTATCAGGTTATCTCCTATCAACTGAAATTACAAGAAACATCTATAACATTAAGACCACAAAGTATAATGTCGCACCCCCCAACAAATAAAAGAAGAAGAAAGTGGTGCAGTGATGCAAAGTTCCGTTAGGGGTAAGTTGAGACATAAATGTAAAATTTTACAGTTTCTTGTATTAAAAAAACTAAAAAAAAAAAAAAAAAAAAAATGACCATCTTATCAAATTGTCCCATAATTGAAAGTTTTCCTTTTTCCAATGCATTATTTTTACTACTGCTGACATCATTAAAAGGCAACTCAATGACCACTCTTCCAACAGAACAAAAACTAACTTTAGACTAACTTATTATATAAGTAACAGATGCTTAATGATCAATGGAATAGCAGACTTGGTAAAACAGTCTCTCGGAGTCCTGGGCTTGTTAGCAGAGCAAATTGAAGTAAAACTCAGAACTTACTGGTGATCAACATGGAAAGCTTTAGAGAACTGCTTTTCCTCACCTCCTTTTCCTTATTAAGGATTGGAAATACAGTGCCATGTAGGCTCAAAATTATGATTTAAAACACTAAGCTAAAAAAAATAAACTAACTGGATGTTTTTAAAGGTGAGAGAGAGTTAAAGATTGGAGGAACTGAGAAAAGCTAATTTCCTGTGCAGCTCTGTTTATTGGATGCTGGCGTGGAGCTTAATTAGCCCCTTGTGAACTGATGTGTGAATGAGGAGAGGTCAGGGGGTCACAGTTAGGGGTCCTGCTGACCTTTAGCCATCCACTCACCCTAGCCATTCTTCCTCATTTATCTATTTTCTCTGGTATATTTTATTTCTCTTCGCCTCATCCCATCCTTCCTGTTTTTCACCTTACATCTGCAATCCCTCCTCCTCTTAATTTTCCTCCCTTACATCTTTCTTTAGGTGTTTTGAACTTTGTTTGACCTTGACCGTTGTCCTTTAAATGGATAGTTCACACAAAAATGAAAGTTCTGTCTCCATTCAAAACCCATATGCTTTTATTGTATTCCGTTGAACACAAAATTAGATATTTGAATAATTGCAGTCTCCCTGTCTTCCATTCAAAGGCAGTACAGAGCGACCCATCCGCCAAGCTCCAAAAAGGTCGTTAAAGAACCATAAAATTAGTACATATGACTCGCGCACTAAATTCTAAGTCTTCTCAAGCTATATGCAGCTTTGTGTGAAGAACAGACATAAATGTACATCTTTATTCACTCTCAAATAAAATCATATATGTAACTCATAATGTAGCTCTCAAATCAAATATTGTGCAGGTTTGACGTCATGGCGTACTAATGTGGTTTAATGTTATTGATGTCTAAACTGTGCCATATTTGATTTGAGAGCAGCAAAATGAACCGCATGAAGATCTGAGAGTGAATATTGTCTGGTCTTCACACAAAGCTAATGTATGGCTTCAGAAGACATGAAATATAGTGCACGAGTCTTAAGCACTACTATTATGCACATATATTTTTATTTTTTGAGTGTCAGTTTTAGAGCTTGAAAGCCACTATAAACTGTCCTGGTATGGAAAGTAAAAGGTGCAAATATTTTTCAAAATTCTCTTTTTAAGTTCCACTGAGAAAATTACAGCATAGGTGGTTGGAACAGCAAAAAATGACAGTGGAGGTGTTTCCTTCCCTCCGCTCACCGTGATGTGAAGTTTGTCCACTTCATTCTGTAGGCTGCAGTTCTTCTCCTGCTGTGTCGTTAGGTTGCTGAGGGCCCAATCTCGGCTGTCCTGGGCCTGCTGGAACTGTGTTTGTGTGTGTGTCTGAGTTTCTCTGAGACGGCGCTCCATCGCTCTTTCCATCCCTTCCTCTCTTCCTCATTGTGCTTCAATTCAGACTTCTCCAGCTCTCTCGGGAGCTCCACAATCAGCTCTCCCTGCTCTCTGACCTATACACAGTAACATATACAGGATGTGTCACTTTACCAAAAGGCTGAATTAGTTAACATACCTATATTAGTTAAAATGAGCTAATAATCAGCAATAATTTTGCACATATAAGATTTTTTTTTTTTTTTTAATTAACCCTTATGTTGTGTTCCAGTAATTTTGATCTGAACAGCTTTTTTTTCCTTGTATCAAGTCAAGTCATTTTAATTTGTATCTTTGCATGTTTCACAACAAAATCAGCTTTACCAGAAATCATGCAAAAAAAAAAAAAAAAAAAAAATGAAACTGTACTATCTATAATGTCTTACAGTGATCATTGTGTAGTTTGATTACATACGATTGTAAAATGTGTATAGAAATGAAATAATTGAATAATAATTGTATTATATACAGTATATATATTTGTACTTAATCCAATTGGAATAAAATTCCTTGACTTTGTTCACACATGGCATCTGAATAAAAAGGAACATTTTCTTTATATTTTATTTTTATTAAATGTTTTGGTTTTACTTCACTTTGTTACATCTGTGGTGTTCCTCGTAAACCACTTAAACAGCCCACAAGGTGTGTTAAAAGCCCTTTTGTGCATCGTCTTTCCATGTGCACACTTTGAGGAATATTTCAAGATCTACTTATCATATATTATGTTGCATTTGGGCTCATTTGAAATGGGAAAGTCTGCTGTAAGTTACAGTATGTCATTGTCTATGTTACATGTACAGTATGTTTCAGAAAGTAATAACAAAAAGCCACTCCTGTTTGTTATATTTGTGTGTCAATGGGAATTTCATACACTAATACTTACTGCAGTTTGACCTCTGAATGAAACACATTTGCTCACTGCTTGTCAGCAAATTAAAAAGCAGAATTTAAGAATTGCTAGGATCAACTACTGTATATTCATTGTAAAGTCCAGATCATAAGCTTTAAAATATCACCTATTTTATTCAGATCAAGCAAGTGTTTAGTAATTTATTGTTCGATTATTATTTTAAATATAATTACATTATTTAAGCTTTCTATGAAGCCCATATTTCTAATGTATTGTAAATGTATTTTACTGCATTCATAATGTCTCATAATACACCTTATAATAAGTTAGAACTTCTCATAAATAATTATAACTACAGTTATAACACATTATAAGACTTCCCCTGTGCATAGTTATGCTTTAGAGTATAATGCATTATATAACACAAGCAACATCCAATTTAACGCAGCAGAAGCTACTAAAGTTAATCGTATAAGTGCTGTTATGCAAAAGCAGTGTTGTGTAAACAATCAAAAGGCTTTATGACATGACCATATCATAAGTGGTCTTTACCTGCTTTAAGTAAAGTTACAAAAGCAATATCTTCTTATAAACAGCCATAACATAAACGTGTAACATACAATACATTACAAATCAAGCTTATATAATGGATGTTATTTATAAAATAAATCTTCAAATAAGATGCACAAACATTAAAGTTTATTGAATAGTGTCCATTATAGAATCAGTTTGATTTTTGTTTACACCAAAGAAGACTGGCGACATGTGTGATCAACATAAAAAAAAACAAGTGTTCAAAAAAAAAAAAAAAAACGAGTTTTTCCGCAATATCTCAATTTACATCGAATGTGTGTTATTTTGTAATTTGTGTATGTGTAATGTATATAACTTCAAGCATGACTTGTAACATCATATATCCACTTAAAGATATCTTATGGATGTTTATAAGACATTGCTTTTGTCACTTTTCTTAAAGCCTACCTATTATATATATATATATATATATATATATATATATATATATATATATATATATAACAAATATATATATATATATATAATACATTAAAACGTCTGCAGATGCAACTGGATGTTGCTTGTATAACTATGAATAGATACGTACTATAATTGTCGTTACAGTTATTTATGAGAAGTTATAACATTTGTCACCAAGTCAAATTCCTTGTATGTATACTTGGCAATAAAGCTGATTCTGATTCTGGTTCTAATTATAAGATGCATTATGAGACAATACTAATGCATTATAATGCCTTAACAATGCATTATATATATGGGCTTCATAGAAAGTGTTATCAAAAATATATTTTAAAACATGTTCAAAAAAGGAGTACAAAACTTGTCATAGTTACTAAAAAATCTAATGCAGTATATTGTGATAATATATGCAAAATGAGAGATTTATAAACAATCTTATTGGGCTGGCCATTTCTGACTGGGAACACAAAATATGTTAGCACAAAACAAACACAACACAAGGGCTAAGTTTCTTTTTCTTACCCCATTGGCAAATAGATTTTTCTGGTTTTAATCATAAAACACAATAAGTCATTTAGTAAGATCTACATAAAAACAAGACAAGTAAAATGAATTTTGTTTAAAGGATTTGTATATATATATATATATATATATATATATATATATATATATATATATATATATATATATATATATATATATATATATATAACATTGAAAACAAGACAAAAATACTGAGCAAGAATCCTGTACAGTTCATATTAACTCATATACTTCCAATGTTACAGCGAGACACATTTTGAAAATCGATATGGGGGCTGGCGGCACGATCAACAACTTTGAGGGCGTTCTCATTTAGAATCACCATCACCGCCTCCCCTCCCCTGTCAACAAATTTGTGGGCGTGTTGAAGCGGGTTTCGCACAGGGCGCCAAACAAACCTAAACCCTACTGCTTAGGAATAAACAATAAGAGCAGATCTTCAATATGGTAACCGACAAATATTCAACAAATACATTGTCTTAATACTCCAAAGTATTATTGCACAAAATTATTATAGTCCTTCCAAAAAAGGAGACTGATGGATTTATTCATAATAACAGGAACATTGTAAAGCGATTTGAAATCAGACAATAATTGCCTTCAAATCTATTGTTGAAGGCGATGAATATTGTAAAAAAGCGGTACTTTGATGGCTGTAGAGAAGGTGCCTTAAAGGGGATGGATTTAGACTCTTGATGCCAAGTTTTCTTGGAGAGGTTTTAGCATCCTGACCTGACCACCAAGATAAGAAGTGACTCATATTCATCCCTTTTATAGCACCAATGCTGAAGTCTATCAGAGAATCCACAAAAATACATTCTGCATTTACATAAATCTTTTTAATGAATGTTGCATCACTCAGTGATTGACATCCACAGACCTCCCGGCCGGCCTATCACACGGTGAAACACACAGGGATCTGTCGAACAAAGAGCATGTATCAATCCAAAACATAATTTGTGTAGAAGTGACCTCATCCATCAGCTCTCAAACCCAACATCTAAATGATGTTTTATCTCATCTTTAATGAGTTTCCTCAAATGCCGTCTGAAAGAGGCGGTGTGTTTTTATTAACTGACGAACTCCTGCGGTGAAAGGATCAGCGCATAAATGTCCATGCGAATGAAATGAGCGCAAGTTAGTGTTAAAATATACTGTGGCGGAAACCTCACCGGACCCCTCTATTAATCAAGCTGTCTGCACTCTGTTTGGAAAGTAATCTTGTCTTTGGAGCAGAGGAAAAACACAGTGGTAAGTGGCGGTTGGCCGCACTTTGATGCAGCTGCTTCCAGAGGTCCCAAAACTTACAGAGGCCACACTGTAAAAACACAGTGTCTCTGTGTTCACCCTCAGATTACACTCTACACACACAAACACTTAGGTTTGTCTGGAAAAGCATATTAACATGCCACTCTTAGTGTTTCTGTAATATATAGCATGTATTATGTGCACAGTATGCACATTTTCTGTACGCACAGAATAAACATGTGTAAGTTCAGTAAGCTGAACATGGTCTACCTAACACTTGCACTGTTAGCTTCACTCTTCAAGGTTTTCTGAGCAGCTTTTCAATAGCAGCCTGTTGCGTGTTGAGTGGCGTCAGCTGTACGCCCTGGCGCTGAGATCTCGCCTCTGTTCTAGATTTTATTTTAGGGCCAGTCATAATATTAGACGTTGTTTTGATCCGAGACATCCTTTGCGATTGTGTAGGTGTGAGCGTGGGGTCTCTATGTTAAGTGTCTAATGCGTGCCATTGTGGCTCTAATTTGAACTATGGTGAGGTTATGACTGGCACTTAACTGGGGTTATGAAGACAGTACTTAGAAGCTAATAGGCAGTGGATTTTTGAGAGCAGTAGAGAGACCTTGTCCTTGAGTTGCTTTTCTCTCAGTCATTCCAGCTCCTCTACCTTTAAACAGTCCTGACGTGAGAGAGAGAGAGAGAGAGAGAGAGAGAGATGAAGGGCAGTGGGTAAATGTGAAAGGAAAACAGGAAAATAAAGTAAATGCAGTCTTGCAGGGCCTAC
The DNA here is from genome assembly GCA_032164185.1 of Moxostoma hubbsi. NCBI lineage: Eukaryota > Metazoa > Chordata > Actinopteri > Cypriniformes > Catostomidae > Moxostoma > Moxostoma hubbsi. Next base: position 13,260,674 of record JAVLUX010000002.1, read on the forward strand.
AATAAATATAGTAATTATAAAGAGATTATTAGATATATTACATTATTGTGTCAGATGAGTAAAGCATTGATTAGACAATACAAAAAGTGGCTTTAGAAGTAAATATTGTCTGTTTTATTCCAATATTATTGAGCAACTCTACAGTGGACAGCAATCCATTATACATATATATATGTTTGTCAATCACAGGAAGAACCTAAAAATTGTTGTCTATGTACATATGCATCAGACAGTCTTTTGGAGCATCTCATAAACATCAAGTTAAAAGTAGTTGACATTTTGAAAATAGCATAAGTTACACGTTGGCTACTTCAAAATTTAATTGCTCCAATAGTAGGATAATAGGTACTAATGTGATTAACTGCATTAATTATTTTAACATTATTATTTATGGAATGGCGGTGGTGTAGTGGTCTAAAGCACTGAACTGTTAATCAGAAGGTCGCTGGTTCGATCCCCACAGCCACCACCATTGTGTCCTTGTGCAAGGCACTTAACTCCATGCTTACAGTCCTACTCCTAATACTAAATCTCTTATAAATCAAAATGTGTTAACCAGCACCAGTAACTAGCACATAAAAATGCAGCCATTGGTTTGGAGGGCAAGCTGTGAAACAAGAGAATGTAGTCCAATTCCTGACCTCTCTTTTATTCTCGCTGGCTTGCTAGCTTGCTTTTAAGTCTACCCAGAATTGTTATCTATTAAGAATGAAAGTATAGGCTTTGTGTGGAATTATTTTAAACTGACAAAAAAAAACAAGATTCTCCAAAGGATTTCAGAGGCCTAGCTTACCTAACCCCTCATTAGACCTCTAAAAACCAAAAGACAGAAGTGTGAATTGCAAGTGCACAGTCACTGAAAGTCCAACCGTGATTACCAACATGTCCTGCGCCAATGTATCGAGTGTGTATGCATGCAGGAACTTTTAAGAATGTGCTTTGCTGACCTCTCTCTTTCTCCAGCATTGCCAACATCATGTCAACCTCTCTTTGGAGTTCATCAATCTGCACCACATTTAGCTGGTGCTCTTCTTCCTACACACACGCACACAAACGCATAAACACACACAAACAAAGGCAAGTGAAGGTGAGAAGCACAGGGAGGAAAGACTTAAAAGTTAAAAGTGTCAAGTGGATGCCTTTGCATAATGCATATCACACCTTTGAGATGGTCCATTAACAGTTTGCAGTGTGAGAGCCACTAAATAAGCTGATTTGACATCATAGAAAAGACACAATATCCTCTTGTGATACAGCCCCCCTCCCCTTCTTTCTTTAAGAATAGACAGTGGTTAAACAATCAAAGCCCAGAGGCTTTAGGTTTGCCTGACAGGGGCCTAGTCATGTGACCTTTAACCCTGCCCCCATCCATCCCTCCCTTCTACACAGACATTGATTTATAATTTTAATATCTCTAATTTCCACAGCAGCAGCGCTTTCCAAATGTCATTTTCCAATTTATGTCAAACCGCGTGAGCATTTTTCTTAATACGGCATATGACAATCTCAGCGGCAGGGCGTATATGCAATTCAGATGGAGTGTCGTACAGGCACAGACGCCGCCGAGTTCTGTTTGTGTGTTTATCTTTATCTTTATCAACAGCTCAATATTTTGGGAGACGAAGGGGGTTAAGGTCTGGGAAGCAGACCGTTTACGGCGCAGGGGGGTTTGGGGGGAACAATTGGTTTTGCTCAACAAAATGGCTGCAGGGGATTAAAACAATAATTCTGCCATAAATCTGGTAATTACGTTTATCGTAATAAGAGTTTGGATGGTTGTAATGATAATCTATTAAAATATGCATTACCATTAAGGGCTGGAAATGGAATGTGGGATGGCCTCGTGGTCGTTATATGAATATTTATGAGAATTAAAACGGGGCCTCCCGTTTGGAGCAGCATTACTAGGCAGAGAGAAGAAGGGTACAGGATTGGTGATGTAGTTTGTGGTAATACCCTGAGGGTGGCGCTGTGGAGCCCCTCTAAGATACGGTTCAGTTCTCCTATAGGGAAGATTACTCTTGCTGTCAGCTCCTCTCATGCCATTTGGAAGCTACATAACTCTGAATGTTTCTCCCGTAGCTGAAAAAAGAAAGAAAAAGAAAAAAATTTCCTAATAGGATATACCACCAGCACCCATTTAAACAATCACACACACAGGATTTATATAAACAAGACTTTCCATGCACTATTGAAATAAAAGAGTCTGTATAATATGTACATTCTAGCTCTGTACCAAACCTAGTGACCTGCCTAAATTAGTTGCTCTCACACATACAGCCTTTTCCAGAAAATGTCCTGCAATTTTCCAAAAGTGCCCTGCACTGCTAAATTTTGCACTGGCTATTTCCATGAAGAAGTTGTAACATTATTGAAAAGTTGTTATGCTATGTGTGAACAGAGTCGTAAGATTAATGGTTAATTCTTGTTTGTCTACATCTATAATTCTTGTTTGTGTACATGTGTCACTAAGAACTGAGGTGTGTTTCCACATGAGTTTCTGATCGGATTGACTTGACAGCCAGAGTGATCTTTAGTCATTAAGGGTGCTTTCCCACTGGCAGTTTAGTTCGAAACAAAGCACAGTTTGCATGAAAAATTGGTAACGTGAAAGCTGTTATGCGGACTGGGGTGTGCTCCGCAGTACCATACCCGACAAATGTTGCCTGATCTGATGAGTCTCGATTTCTGTTGAGACATTCAGATGGTAGAGTCAGAATTTGGCGTAAACAGAATGAGAACATGGATCCATCATGCCTTGTTCACTGTGCAGGCTGGTGGTGGTGGTGTAATGGTGTGGGGCATGTTTTCTTGGCACACTTTAGGTCCCTTAGTGCCAATTGGGCATAGTTTAAATGCCACGGCCTACCTGAGCATTGTTTCTGACCATGTCCATCCCTTTATGGCCACCATGTACCCATCCTCTGATGGCTACTTCCAGCAGGATAATGCACCATGTCACAAAGCTCGAATCATTTCAAATTGGTTTCTTGAACATGACAATGAGTTCACTGTACTAAAATGGCCCCCACAGTCACCAGATCTCAACCCAATAGAGCATCTTTGGGATGTGGTGGAACGGGAGCTTCGTGCCCTGGATGTGCATCCCACAAATCTCCATCAACTGCAAGATGCTATCCTATCAATATGGGCCAACATTTCTAAAGAATGCTTTCAGCACCTTGTTGAATCAATGCCACGTAGAATTAAGGCAGTTCTGAAGGCGAAAGGGGGTCAAACACAGTATTAGTATGGGGTTCCTAATAATCCTTTAGGTGAGTGTAATAGGAAATGACACTGGCGATAACTTCACCTTGGACACGAGCGTAAGCATGCAGTGTAAACAAAGATGCAAATTAATTTCTTCGCTGTCTCCTGGATGTACTCTGCTGTGCATACTGGCACCAAAAAACAAAACAAAAAGTATGATGAGTCGCGTTGTGTTCACCATGCGTGTTTGTGATGATGTAAGATGAATGCAAATGGACTGGGGTTCAATAGAATCGAGTGAGTGTGAAACCAGACCAATGCTGTCAGGGGCACCGGGAACAAGGCCTTACTAGAAAAAAAGAAATGATGATCCAACGTGAATTTTCTTGAAAAAAAAATATATGGTCGTGTCTGGTAACATGTGCATGTAAAATGACTATAAATAGCATTTTAGCTTAGTGTAAATCTGACAATTTACACAAGGTTTATTTCTATATCTTCTGCTCCAAACTTACTTCAAACGTACTTCTCTGTCTGCTCGTATGAGTGTAACACATCATCAGAAAGTGTTTCACCGCTGTTCAAATGCACTTTGGATCACATCATTTATATGGATAAATGTTTTCCATCTGAAAGGACTAAATATTAAATGAAACAAATGATAATAAAAACAAATAAAAAGTAATCTCTTCAGTAATCAAAATACTTTTTGAATGTAACTGTACTCTAATTACCAATTATTAAAATTGTAACTGTAGTGGAATACATTTACTTTTAAATATGTATTACAGTTACATGTATTCCGTTACTCCCCAACCCTGCCCATGAAGACCCTAGCCAAACATAACAGGAAATAGACATATAGAAAGCTTAGGGGGCCGGTCATACTGAACACAATTTGCGTCCGTCTCTGGTTTCCAACTGTTTTTCGACATAAACATGCACAAGATGGACCCTATTGATCCACTCTGAATGACACTTGGAATCAACCACATCTTGTTTCTCCAACAAAAAAAATATTAGACTATAAAAAAGTGAATATAAAAAGGAACAAGTTGTCAGAAATGAAATTTAAATTCATCCAGTCCCTTTATACACAGGAGCAAGAGCTTAGCGAGGAGAGCAGAGGCATCAATAGTGTTTAGACAGCAGAGCAGATTTTCTAAGAGCCGAATCAATAGGAAGGAGAGAGGGAAAAATACCCTAGCTTTTCTTTGGGTGTTGTAGTAAATACGAACAAATCAGTGGCCTTAGGCTAAATGAATTGACCAGCTGTTTCCGACTCCTGTGCTGTAAATAAAGATCTATTGGAAAAGCTCTGCCAGGTTCCCTAAGGGGGAGGGGACAGGTGCGAAGACTGGGCCACTGTGCGAAGCTGTCTCACATACACATGCACTTAACCTGGATGCATGCAGCGAACGGCAGGCGTTAAACATGCACAGGAATCGGCCTTCAAACTTGACATCATCACCCACCTGTGATAAACACAATAAATACATAAGTTAATCATGCACTTCTGTGATTCCAACAAACCACATACTTTATACTGTACAGTGGGGTCAATGAATCTGAGACCACATTGAAAATCTGGGATTTTCCTCACTTAAACCTGGAATTAAACCGAAAGCTTTTGGATTTTTAAAAATGTCAAAAAGAAATATTTTGATGTCAAATGAACATGAAACATTTCAGATTCTGCACTGTTTCTAGGTCACTAATAGAATAAGCTCATTTTAACTCACGTGTACAAAAGGTCACATTTCCTTGCATTTATTGAAGCACACAAGATGCTCTTTGGAACATTCTTAAATTATGCTGGGATAACATGAAGCATCAGATTTTGCACAAACTTGTGAAGTTCGTCCAAGCTTGAATACATGCTGTCATTAAAGCAAAAGGGAGACACTAGCTGGGTTTCCATCCAACTATTTTTATGCACATTCTGAAACTGCTCATAAGAAATCCTGAATGGAAACGATTGATATGCGAATAAACTCAAAATCTGCTTAAAATATGATGTGCTAGGAGAAGGTGGATTTTCTAGAGTTTCACATTAGTTAAAATGAGCATTAAGGTGATGGAAATGATGATGTGTTTTGACCATTTGTGCATGTGTTATGAGTGTGCGATAGCTTGATGGGACTGGCCCAAGGAAAGGACAAAAACTCTTGACATTTGGGAACGTTTAACCCACAGCTGGTCATTAAAGTAGGTCCTCACAACTTACCAGAGCGGTTTTGAGAGTGAGCGCTCCCAGGTATGCGGAGGCTGGCAGCGTATAGGCATTGCATCCATTTCAGCCATCATTATATCCAGTGTTGGGTGTAACGCATTACTAAGTAATTAATTACTGTAAAGTAAGGTATTACTCTTAATTTTTCAGTAATTTAATTAGTTACTTCTGATGTAATTGTGTTAAATACTGCATAGACTCTAGAACAATTCTATATAAAACAATTGTTCATTTAAAATCTAAATGTAACGTCTAATGTTAAAATGTATGTTTTCTAATTTAATGCTGCCCCCTTAAATTCTTTGGCCAGTTCATAAATAATCAAATTGATTTTAAAAATGATTTATTTGAAAGAATCAAAAGAACAATTTCATGTCTATCCTTGAAAGAGTAATTAGTACAGTAATCTAATTACACTGTAGAAGATGTAATTGGTAGTTAATAATTACTCTTTAGAGTAACCCAACCCAACACTGATTATATAAGATGTTATACTTGCTCTGCGACACCGCAGAGCAAGTATAACATCTTATATAATCAGTGTTGGGTTGGGTGGGTCAATAGCAAAGCACCTGGCAGCATTTTATAAAACAAGGTACAATTGCTCCAATCCTGCAAATAAAACTCTCCTTGAAAAAAAAAGATCATTCAGCTGCTCCATCATGACAAGGCGGCTCCCTCAAGATAATGCATGACTTAGTGGATGGAAACACGCAACGGTTCGTATTTTCTTTCGTCAAATTATTTTGAAAGCGTTTTAAATGCTAAACATTTTGATGGAAACCCAGATATACAAAATTCTAAGAACTAAATTCAACTTTCAATTCAACTCTACTCAAACTATCATGCTTAAAAGAGTTATGCAGTATCAATCACGCTTGACCAATCAGATTAGATGACTGGAACTCACTGTTGTATAAATTGTACTGTAGTAATAAAAAAATTTTTTATCTGAAAAATCTGCAATAGAAGCATTTTTAGTTGTCTCAGACTTTTTGACCCCACCAATATACTGGAGAAAGGTTCTTTCTCCATTTACAGACATTGCAGTGGCAGGACTGACCATTGCATGAAGAGGTTGAACTTGGCCACCTCTGTGACTTTGATCTAATTACTGACTAGCACCACAGGCTAGCGAAGGCAAACTGAGCAGAATGACATGGTATAGGAGTATGCGTGGCACTTCTCAGTCAAAACAAACACACATCACAAAAACCATAGCAATAAAAGTACCGTCTCGTTCAAAGTGAAAACATTAATCAATAAAATGGAGTGAAATGTGGAAATAAATCTATAAACTTTGCTATTGACCCTCACAGCATGACTGAGTGTGGACTCACAGACTTGCCCATGTTTGGTCAGGTTACATGGATTAAGATAACGTCGTCTTCTAAATCCGCAAGTTTAAGTGTTCTGATCACAAAGAGAATGAACTTTTGGGTAAAGCTTTGACTGCTCCCACCAAGGTCCAATACAGCCCAAACCCATGTAGCCTAATAGCGGTGAGATTGATTGCTCTTAAAGGGAAAGATCAAACAATAATAAAACATTTAGTCATCATTTACTCAAGCTCACGTTCTTCCAATTCCATATGATTTTTTTTCTCTTCCGCAAAAACACAAAAGGTGATGTTAGGAAGAATGATAGACACAGTTGCAATTTTGGACTGAATGAAGATGCTATGAAAGTAAATGTTGACTGAGTTCATAACATTCACAATGCTTGCACTTGTTGTGCAGGTGTGCGTTCAACAGTGATCATCATAAACTGTGATTTACACGTGTCAGGTTTCAGTATAATGCCAAGACTTAGACTTTCATTTGCTTAAAAATTATTGTGAATCATTTATTAAATCCATCTCCCTGGCTGTCGCTATATTGTTGTGATGTCCAATCTAGAAATCGGACACCAAGTTGCTTATTCTATTTTGTTGCCATGATAACACAATACCATAAACCCTACAATGTCTGTAAAAATGACAATTTAAACAACATTACAGCTCAAATAGTTTGCAAGTTTAACAGAAAATTTAATCTGAGTGCTTTTATAAAATTATAAGCTTCACATTTCTGCTTTGAATCCATCCAAAAATTAGCCCCATTCACTTCCATTGTAAGTGCCTCACTGTAAACTTAATATTTATTTATTTTTTAAGAAAAGGAGGGATGAGTCGAAATACATTTTTGTGGTTTTTGTAATCAACCTTCAAGCTTAACTTGTATTGAGCCCAGAATATTCCTGTGAAGTATGAAGTTGGGAATTCTGACATTTCTGAGTTGATTGGAACCTGTCATTTAACATGCACTGAAACTATTTTATTTATGAACAGAATTCAGGAAGTAACTGTTCTTGTAAACGTAAGTTTACTTTATTTTTTTACTTCATGAAGTGTCATTTGGTTGGAGGGTCACGTGACCTGTGAGCACGATGGCAGCTTAGTTCTGTAGTTCCGCCGACCCTACTCATATTCAATGAAATATCCATGTTAATTAACACATTTTTTGGCTAATATTTAACTATTCAGTATTTTACAACTACATTATGGCTTCACGTCAAGGGAAATCCTCTTTTAGGCACAATGCAAACAAACAAATTAAATGGACAAGATGGAGGAGTTTCTCCCCGCCATGACTTCCCAACAACACAGGCAGGCCTCGAACGGTCATCATGAAGATGCTGCATTTGACCAACCATGATGGAATTCTCAGGGTAGCTAGGACATCAGATTTACCACAGATTACAGTACCGTCACCATTACCCGTCATTGTGCCTTCATAGAGGTCACCAGCAAATCACAGAAAATGGGCTACCAAACCTTTTTGATCTACCTGGCACAACTGAAACTGACTCGAGGTTCGACACAACACATCTTTAAGTCCTCGCTGGAGGTTGAGGGCTTTCTGAGTGGCCTGGTCACACAGGAAGGGGAAGATGGGTAAAGCGACACAGCTCATATAATATTATTCAGGACTCTTTAACTGAGATATCCAGGTCAGTTGATAGATGGAAGCACAATGTTAACATTTGCCTTATATTGATAGCCTATCTGGCAAACTATTGTTGTATTTGTTTATGCTTTTTCGATGGTATGGATCCGTGCTGGTCAATAATTTCGAATAAAGAATGGCAACGGAAACTCTTCACATTATTAGCTGGAATGTGAATGGATTGAATTGTCCCATTAAGCGTGCTGCCTGTCTTGATTATTTGCATAGACAGCATGCTGACCTGGCACTTATTCAATAGTCTAACATCTTGTAACTGTATAACTGTGAGGATGGTAGTGTGTCATACATAAAAGCATATATAGCGGGTCAGAATTTTGCTTTTATTTCGATTTCCGCTCAGTTTGATCCAAATTTTTTTCCTGCTTTAACAACTTTATTATGAATCCAGGATCGCTTCCTTATCATCGGTGCTGACATGAGCACTGTAGTTGATGTATCCCTCGATTTTTCCTGTTTGAAAAACATCCATCACAGTCCTAATCGAACTGCTCTGTGTAAATTTATGTCTGATTTTAGCTTAATTGATGTCATTTTGTCTACTCGAGTACTCTTGACTAAATACTCGAGTACTCGTCGAGTACTCAAGGGGCAATTGCATGTTCATAACTGTATATATAATAACATGTCTGACAAACGTCTATGACTGCTGCATTGCATCTTGTTGTTCCAGTGTATTGTCTATTCATTATTATAGGCTGTTATAAAATAGTATGATACAAAATTTACCAAAGATTGCATAATCAAAATCTAATGAATCATATTTTGTCATCATGTGAAGATTTGTTGCCCAACTGAAAGAATGTGCACAACGCGCGTATGTCTGTTCTTTCTTCAGGTTACCGTAGTAATCTTGGTAAGTGCGCACCACTTTTCAAATAACAGGAGAAGCCATAAGCATTGCGTTTTAATATGCATGTTAAGTTGAAGATGCTGCATTGCGTTCCATTTAACTGAGGTCTGTCTATCTGTTTGAAACACTTGCCTGCTGTACACCACCACACGTGCCTGGTGTGTGTGTGTGTGTGTGTGTGTGTGTGTCCAAATCTTCGTTCTTGTGAGGAAAGCCATCTAACTTGAAAACTCCAGCAGAAATCTTCATTAATTTCGTTGAGATGCATGTGTGTGTTAGGTCACACAGGGCAGGGAGGTTTAGTCAGTGACAATCATTCACTTTTATTAAATAATATCCATTAACGAGTCAATGTTCTTACATTAAATGATAATAAAGTGTGTTTAGCAAACGTTTTGCAGAGACAGGTGTTCAAAACACGGTTAATTACACTCTCTTTGTTTTGATTATTGTAACAATAGCGTCATATCAGTTTGTTTGCCATGAGAAGTCCCTGATAATCAATGTACCCCTCAAAGTCACAACGTAATCAATCTCAAAATTAAAAATAAGCTCCCTCTTTTACATGTTTGTGTTTAGTTGTCAGGTAATTGTCACTAGATTTCAAATTAAGTGAAAAGTCACATCATGCGTGATCACTATCGATCATCGTTTTCATGATCGATCATTGCTGCCACTTCCGAGTACTCGTGCCCATCCCTAGTTCGGTGGATGATCCTCGTTTTCTCTGGGATGCTATAAAGGGTTGCATATAACATTTGCAGATCATCTAAATAAAACCAGATTAAGTGAAATATGCACTCTTGAGACAAACTTAAACGGGCTAGAGGGACTTCAGCAGGATTCATACTTTGAGAGTGTCCAAAAATAATACTGACATGTGTGGAACTCAATTCCATGTTACAGCGTAGAGCTGAGTTTGTGATGCCCAAAACTAGGAGAACTTATTATATAAATGGGGCTAAACCAAGTCATCTCCTAGCTCTTAGGTTGAAGGCTCGTGAAAAATATTGAAATATATTATGGCAATTCAAACTCCCAATGGCTTGATAAGTGAACCCAAGGGCATTAATATAGAATTTAGGAATTTTTATCAGAAATTATATAAATCTGATTTAGTTTTTAATGTGTAATAACTTTCTTTAGGATCTCACACTTCCATATCTCTCTGACGAGGTGGCAGCATCTCTGAATGCTCCAATTTCACTAGATGCTTTAAAGGTTGCTGTTATAGCCATGAAGAAGGAGAAGTCACCGGGATGGGATGGGATGGGATGGAATTCCTCCAGAGCTATACCTTATTTTTTGGGAAGAACTGGGACAGGCGTTGTTAAATATGATCAGTTACTCTGTTCATGATGGTTCTTTTAATAATAATGCTAATATGGCCATTATTACCCTGCTATCTAAGCCTGACAAAGACTTAGCTCATTGTGGGAATCATAGACCGTTGTCTCTTTTAAATAGTGATGTCAAATTGTATGCAAAATTTTAGCCTCCCGTTTAGACATTTTTATGACTAAGCTGGTGAACAATGATCTGACCGGTTTTATAAATCACCCTTGGCAGCTGATAATGTACGTCGGTTAATACACATCATTCATGCTGTCAGTAGAAATGATTCGCTGTGCGTTACATTGTCTTTAGATGCTGGAAGTCCTTTGACAGGCTTGAGTGGCAATACCTCTGGACAGTTTTGGAACACTTTGGGCTAGGTAGAGAGTATATTATTATGCCCAAAGTTTTATATGCTAATCCTTCTGCCATGGTCATGATAGGAGGTATTTTCTCATCGCAGATTTCCATTTGGTGCGGGACTCATCAGGGTTGCCCTCTTTCTTTACTTTTGTTTTTAGTGCAAAGAGGTGTTTAGGCCCAATAATAACATATCTTCTCTTTATCTGGTACGCTGCATCAAAGTTCTGGGAAAGATGGTTTACGGATGTTTAATGACTTACGTACAGAATATAACTTGCCAGGGAATTTTTTTTTTTAAATTTGTGCTTGAGATCCGCCATGCGAGTTTATGGAGTTCAGTGAGGTACTACCATCCCTTTTCTCACATTGCACACAGTGCTAACAGAAAAAGGGTATGGTATCATCTATATATATTTGGGAGCCTCCTATAAACAACTACCAATATTGGATATCTGGCATAGAGATATATGTGGTGCATGCACAGAAGCCAATAATGGCGATATTTGCTGGGATGCAAAATGGACTAACCTTAGACATGTTTCAAAAAACCCTAAGCTACAATTAATCAATTACAAATTGGTTCACAGGCTGTATCTCACCCCCAGGAAACATTATTTAATAAAACTATCCCCTTCTCCTAATTGTAATTTATGTTCCGGGGGCTCCACATGCCCTTATAAACACATGTTCTGGGACATCCCTGAAGTCTGCAACTTTAAAGGACATTCTTGAGATTGAAATACCATGCTGTCATAAACTTTTGCTGCTAAATCACGACTCATTGTTCAGTTTTTCATTGCTTCAGAAAACACTGCTATTCTCTGGGTTGACTGCACTAAGAAAATGCTTGCCTTACGTTGGCACCCTCAATGCTCTTTCGCCTGGTCACATTGGATGTACTCCTTAGACATCGTGAACATGGAATTATCAGTGGTTAGAATACATTGAGCTCAGCATGGTCAAGGGTAGGCTCTAAAATTAAGGAACTGTTGTAATTGATTTATATTACACGTATATTTCTTTATTCATTTTGCTTCAAAGTGCCAGTCTATTGAATTGCCATAATACTGTTTTAATGTAGGTGTTATTAATAACTGCACCAAAATCTGATAAATGAGGAGTCGGGGTGGGGGGAGGTAACATGGTCGCCACGGGTGGGAAGCGATACAAAATGGTGAGACTGTTCAGAGAATTGTACTTTGATATGTGTATATTTGTACACTAGCATTGTAATCTGTTGTTATTAACATTGATCACACACACACACACACACACACACACACACACAAGAGGGTAATTTGGTTCTGTATGCGTGTTTGTTTGTTGCCTGCTGATATATTCTGCCGCAAAGGTCATTGCAGATTGGTCTGTGAATGCAGCTCGTTGAGTAGAAGAGGGACATCACAGTTCAGCTAAATGCACTCTCTAGAACATTACCTTAATGATACTATTCCTCACACCCCATCACACAGAGAGAGAGAGAGAGAGAGAGAGAAAATGACATTCTTTGACAGATTCCTTGGTTGGTGAAAAGTGTTAAAAAGCCCTCTACAAAGTGTATGATAACAAATTAATAAATAATACATACAAAAAAAAGTTTATGGGCACATTAACATTCAATCTAAAGTTATATATATATATATATATATATATATATAAACTAGAAATGCCCTATGTTCATTGTCTTGACTTGTATCGAAGTATGCACATGTATGTTCATGTTCAAGGGTCTGAGCCAACTACCCAAAACACCATCGCATCTGCCAAAAATGCACTAACAACCACTCTGAACACCTTAGCAACCACACAGCAATGCCCTAACCCTAACAACACCTAAAACAACCAAACTTTGTGGCGGTTAGTTTTTGCACTGGAAATGTTCACTCACATCAAAAATATAAATTGCTATGGGCTTCCCTATAAATTAGCAATTGTAATATTTCAAGCTACCTTTCCTGATATAAAACACGACGTGTGCACTTTATTGCAAGTCGCTTTGGTAAGTGTCTGCTGCGACACCTCGTGCAATTGATGGTTGCTTTTGGTGGGATAAAATTATAGAAGTTAATGTCATATAAATGCTGGACCGATTTGTATGGTGTATCAGAGCTTTTTAAACTACAGAACTACATTTGAGACAATGATGTCATCCAAACAGTCCACACCGTGAGGTCTGTCTGCAGATGTCTGTAGGCAGTACGGTCTGTGTGTTGCCCTGGGTCTGGACAGTAGCATGTGACCCAGAGGCACTCAGGTATGCAGCCGCCCCGGGCCATTCTCTTAAGTGGTCTTTACTTTGAAAACACAGGTGGTCTCTGGGGGCCAGGATGAGTGGGCCTCCTAGCTCCACACAACACTTTGAATAATAAATCCATACATCATAAGGACACATCAGAGTTTGATTCATGGCGGCAAACCACTGAGGTATTAGCTTTAATAACACAAGCTGGAGTCAGCCACTTGCTCTTTCCTGACAAATATGGGCAAATCAATTAATTCCACTAGCATTCCCCCAAAAGCACACAATATAAATTCCATGTGGCCATAGCTTTCTTGTGTTTGTTTTGGAAAAGAAGGGGGCGAACGTGCAAGTCATTTCTCACTTCTATGCCCTAATTTTTGAAATATTTCGCCGGCAAGCACATTTGTTTTTGTTGAGAACTTTCTCTTAAAAGGTTATAGGATCTTCACGGAGAAAAGGCAAAAAGCTCGAGCCAAATCTCTTTGTTATCAGACAGCATAAGATGCTAAATTCTCTTGCAGGTGATTTTGTGCACATAATGATGGTTAGAAGTATCAGTCTCGGCTATCAATCTCCAGAGACTCAACTCCTGACTGCAGTACAGCTTCAAGGGTAAAACACACCTTAGACTCTGAGATCTAGTTTTAATGGCCATAGTAATAATGCACTGCAGTAGTAATGGCCATATAAACAGATGAATTTGGCTGACATACTGTATAATATAATATAATAGACAAAAATATCAAAGCATTGTTTTGGCCAACACATATGGCAATTTAGAAATTTTATTCATTTATGATATTTAAAACAAGGGACAGCCTGACGGATAATATTGTGACAGCTTGTTCCGATTTGACTTTCATGAAAAATGCCTTTGTCCTAAGAACACATTTAAACCATTTGGTTTTCATAATGTACTCTAGTTGATGATTGCATTGTGTGCCAGTGTGGTTTGGTTATGTTGGCTTGTTTAGCCAAGAGCTTTACCAAAAATATGATGTTAGTGAAAATTTCCTTTGGAGTATAAAATTCACAAAAACGACTCTAATTTAAGAGAGTTTTAGACTTTTGACTCCAAATCTCATCTTTAATGAGATTCATATTTGATTTATGGTAATTTTTTGTGTTCCTTTTGTACAATAAATTATGGTACTTATGTACAATGTTGGGTTGCTGGGTTATGAACCGAAACTAGTTGAAAACCACTTATCTGTTGAATGGTGGTGGTGTAGTGGTCTAAAGCACTAAACTGTTAAACAGAAGGTTGTTGGTTCGATCCCCACAGCCACATTGATCATTGTGTCCTTGAGCAAGGCACTTAACTCCAGGTTGCTCCGGGGGGATTGTCCCTGTAATAAGTGCTCTTTGGATAAAAGCGTCTGCCAAATGCATAAATGTAAATGTAAATCTAGACTAGAACTGCACGAAAAATCATTAAAAGATTGCGATCTCAATTCAGACACCCACGCAATCTCAATTCTAAATGACAACGATTCTGCATTGTATATTAACGTTTCCATGGTACGCGTAGGTACCCGTGCGCAGGGCCGGCCCGCGCTTATTTCATAGGCGACATAGGCGGTTGGCTAGGGCGCAAAATGACAGAGAGGTGCCGCACCAGAGTTGCTGTTTTTTTTTTCCCGGATGTGCACCCTCTCGTGACGACTGTTCGTCCCTCTACCCCTATATTGCGCACTAGCGCTACCCAATAATGTTATATGGACAAAATGAGTGAACCAAATTATTAGGTGGACAAGGCAGGAAGTGGCACAAAGAAAAGGAGCAGAAAAAGAGCAATATAATGGTAAGGATCACAAGTTAACAACTGTTCAAGTCAGCCATTGATGTTTATTTACTATGAAATAGGTTATTTAGAACCTCTTAACTGGCTGTGGGAAGTTTTTGCTTGTTTTATATAAGTTTATTGCAAGTTAAGTGCAGTGTATTTTCATTAAAATAAACACAAGCTTCTATAATGTTGTTTTAATTTCAGTTATATTGCCGCTTGTTTACACTTCACCAAAAACCTCCTAAGTGTCTTTTAAAAGAGACCATGATTAGAAGATTAGTCTAAAGCATTCATGCCAAGCACCCTCAAACAAACCTTAGAGCACCCTCAATTGCAGACCAGGGCAAACTACTTTAATGTTTTCTATTAGATCTTTCATTTATCTGGCTTTGGGACTTATCACGCATCCACAAGCTTTTAATGTGCTCAAGGTTGCCAGATAATAGACGCAACACCCCAATCAGAGATTCATAGCGCTCAATAGTGCAATATTGTGCTCAAATAAAAGTGTGATGCAGCCACTCCGTGTCCATTCGTGAGGCTGCGTGTGCTATTTAGTGCCAAGTCAGCGATCAAAACTTTTCAGTTATGAACTTTAGTATAATCCCAATAGATCTTCGCATCATTCGCACATGGTGGGCACACCCGAGCAAAACCAAGTAAGAGGGGAATATATTTATTCTTTGTGTTATTTGTGAAATGCTGAAGTCCCTCACACCTGTATGTGAATCTTACTCTGGCAGTAATCATGCATCAGTGTCATGCAGCAGAGTTGTGTGTTGAATGGGGTGCCAAACACTGACAAGACCCACATCATAACCCATGAGCATGTAAACGGGTTGATAAGGTTTTCAGAATAAAACAAGTAAACGGGTACACGTTGCGGCCAACATTAAAATAAGCTTTTAGAATTTATAATTTCATATTTTATTTTACTATTAAACCAGACTCCTGATATAGAATGTTAAATTACCACTGCATTGAAGTTTGGTAAAATAATCAAAAAGTTTTATTAACACATGTTAGAAAGTACAGCAGCAAAGCTTCAAGCAATCGCAGAATGGTCCCATCAGTCTGTATAAACTTCAGAATATTGTGCATCATTCACTGAGTGCATGAGTGGACTATTAAACTATGCAGAACTTTTTATCTTCAAATCTTAAATCTCGTCTAGGGCGCCAACAGAGCCAGGGCCGGACCTGCCCGGGCGGTTTTTGATAACAGCCGGCTGCTTTCAAACGGTCGGTCTCATGTGTGTGTGTGTCTGCCCATGTGCTTGTGACTTGTGATGAATACAGCACTCCTGCACGATATTCTGCACTGTTTTTAATCAAAGTACCCCTCTTTAGGCGGCATTAATGTAAACACAGCTGGTAATGAATTACGAGAATGTTAACAGACTGGATAAAATCTGCGCTGTTTAATGTACGATCAGATGGGACAAATTCTTCCAAATGTTTTGACCTGTGCAATGTCTAAATGTATATAAACTGCATGGTGTCTGTTATATGCATTTAGGCATTCTTACAGCCTCAAATCAGTATTACTGCATATTTAATAATTGCACAGTTAAGAGTGACAAATATTTAAGTTTATTTTGGATGAAATTACTAGTAATGTTTTTATATTACATTTTTTGTAAATGTTTAATTGCTACTGATGCTGAAAAACTTAAAGCACTGTTTACTTTGTTCTCTATTTAATTAATTGCTCTTGAATAATTCCTTTAAAAGCTTGAAGCAATTTTTGCAAGAGAAACACTGCAGGCCTCATTGTTTTAATTTAAATTGTGAATATTTTATTAAAAAAAATGTATAAAAAAACAGTGTTTTATTGCATTTTTGCTTACCGGTGAAACACCAAGTTAACATAGAACTGAAGCTTTTTTCACACTCATTTTGCTTTTTTTACTCAGCATGTGAGAAACAGGCTTAATCGTTTTATTTGATAATTGTATTTATTTTTCAACCGCATTTCTTTTTCTTTTCAATAATAACATTTACAATTTTTATTTTTGATTTACAACTTTATTACATAGATTGCAGCAGAGAATATTTGTTCAGAACCTCTAGTAGATGACATGTTACTTTGTTTAGTACCTTTATGTCCAGGTTTTGTAAATCACTGAAATAAGCATTTTTTCTTTAGAATCGCGAGACAATCGTGATCTATATTCTATACAAAACAACAGCGATTTTCAATTTATCCAGAATAATGCAGCTCTATTCTAGACCAGCTTGGGCAATTTAATGACCATAAATCTATTCTAGACCAGCTTGGAAAATTTAATGACCATAAATCTATTCTAGACCAGCTTGGACAATTTAATGACCATAAATCTATTCTAGACCAGCTTGGACAATTTAATGACCATAAATCACCAGCTTGGACAACCATGTAAAACCAGCCACTATCTGAAGCTGGTTTTAGCTGGCTTTTTCCACAGAATCTTCCTTTGAGCTCTACCCCTCCATCTGCTGTCCATTAATGCACAGTTCACAACACTGTCTTATCACAATCATCATAATTTTTTTTCCACGGTACTCTCCAAGTCTGGGAAATTCTGAGGCAATTACCGAAGTGTCAAGTGAAATGGGACAAGAATCACAAGAAAGAGACAGTTGCCATGGAAACCGAGGGAGGGCATCTGATAACATGCTCTGTGGTCAGGTGACCACCCAGTCTTACTGCATACAGCAGCCAAGCCCTGCAGCACACTACAGACCAAAGGGCATTTAACCTCAAGCACTGCTTACAATCACCAGCCAATCAGACTGGAAGTATTTGCTTTTTTTGTCCTGAAGTCAGGTGGCTGTTTACATCTGGGGCTGCACATTATTATAAATAAAATTCCACCCAAAGCAGATGAATGCTGCCAGGAACTAAGCTAATAGCATTTACAATGGAGTTTCTGAGTCTGAAGGTACTGCCCAATGCTTGCCAATATACACCAATGCTTGCATACATAGACATAAACACCTTAAACAAATTAGCAAAATATCTTATACCTATGGACATAATACAGCATATTGAATATAAATATCAACTTTCAAAAAAAAAATAGGAGTGGTAGCCTACTTGCACAAGAAAAACTTAACATCACAATGCAAGAGTGTTGTGGGTGGATGCCAGGCCGTTTCTATGCATGTGCAAAGGAGTGTTTTTTAGCACATTGTTCACCACAAAAATAAAAAAATAATTATGTTTAGATATTTTTGCAATAAAATACCAAAAATAAATTTTTTGCAGCATTACTATGCGGTTTCTATGCCACACTGCTATGGCCCATGCACGACATGGATGGGTTAAGCCGCTGCGCACCATCTCCAGGACATGAGCGGGGTCCGAGTTGGGGTGGCAAAGCTCACTTTTCTGGCCCCGCCCCTGTAGTGATGCTAGCTTTTGCAAGCACCAAAAATTAGCCGATGGCTACTGTAAACCATGTGACATTCTTTCAGGGTGGTCGGATGTCTCTTATCTGCTGAATCTATACTTTTACATGCTTCATTCTTGCACTGATTTTATTTATTCAAGATTTCATTTCATTTCATCCAGAATAATCTACATTCAATCAAGCGCAGCTAAATGTGTGATGCATGTGCTAATCAGGCATAACGAGAGCTTAAGAGTTCACTCTTTCATTAGCACTGCCATTAACACATCACCTTAGAGTGTTTTGCAAACATCTTTAAACAACCAAATGCAAATGTCTATTCACTGTGAAATGTTCGTATATGCACAAGTGCAGTGCATTGCAATAAGACTCATTAAAAACATGCATGCCTTAATTACAAACCGTTTCATTTTTAAAAAGCTCTTCTTAATAGAATCTGCAACAAACATCCTAAAAGTGACAGCAAAGACATTAAACCCCTACGCCGAGCGTCACCGCACCGCTTGCAAATTACTGCTGATTAGCATTGATTTGAAAACAAAAACCACAGTGTGACACAAATCAAAAGTGCCACCAATGTTGACACATAAGTTAAATGGCACATTTTAAAATAGTGCAATAAATACGTTAGAAAGTTATGAAAAGACAGAGGACGAGAACCGGGAAAAAAAAAAAAAAGAGTGAAGCAATTACAGATCTAATCAGAGCTTTTCTGCACGAAGTTACGGCTCTCCAATCTCCCCCTATTTGCATCATAACATGGCGTGCAATATTAATTTCCGAGTTTACTGCTGCAAATGCGAAAGCAATTTGCTGTCACACAGATTCAGCTCTATTCGGCTCTTGTTAACCATTTTGAATTAGAGTAATTTGGCGAGAGGCATTCTACAGCAGTCCACTAAAATAAGTAATTATGCTTGCCTTCTCTCTCTTGCTCTTTCATTTGCACGAGTGAGGAAAGCAGGATGGGTGGATGGGGTTGAAGGGCGTTAGGGGTGAGTAAGTGGATGCAGAGGCAATTAAAGTTGGTAGCTATCTGTTTGGCTAATGCAAGTGCGCACACACATAGGCGGACAGCTCTTGCACCCTGCCTTAGGGCCGAGAGCACAGATGCTGGTAGCCATCTCCTTTTACTGCCAGTGTAACTCTTAATCCAATCTCATTTGCTCAAGCTCCTCATTTCAACCCACTGTGCTTCACACACCAAATCACGGCTGTGTGCATTCTTACTGCAAAGCATCATAAGGTAAAATCACTCGTAATGAATCATACTGGGATTTTGAGAACTTCAACAGCTAAAAATACTTACACCTTACAAACACCTCATAAGGAATATTTTCGCTGCTGAAAAGATCAGCTTATCATTTGCAATGATTTCGCAAAGTAGGAAGTGCTCCTGGGTCAAGATCTTTTGTTGGTCCTGGAACAACTTTTATATCAAGCCAACATAGTCCTAACCCTAACCCTGACCAGTAACTCTCCCTAAAATTATAATGAAATGACTGTTGCTGGCTACTGTTGTTGCCCATTGACAAGGTTACGGTTTATTTTCCTTTTGTGGCACAGCAAAATCAAGATTAGAATCTGACTGGAGGACTGACTGAGCAAGAGACCAATCGTGAGTTGCCACATCACTAAAGCTGATCCACCAGCTTAGTTGAGTATGGTTATAGCTAACAGAGCAGAGAAATCCTGGTAGGAAACAGTTTGTAATTGTACAGCACCAGACCTTGTTTAAGTGGAAATGCTACTGGAACCGTTACTCTGCTCAAAACTGTTCGGCTCGATGGTGGAAAAGTGCTGACACAAAAATCTGATTGGTTGATAGGATGTATATCCAGGCACATGTCCTGCTTGTGTAAATCATGATCAACCATGTCATCACCAATTTCCATACTTGTTAAAGCTGATTTGGTCTGATTTAAACTGGTCTTGCTGGAGGACCAGCACAGCCATGCTGTTCACAACCAACAATTAGCTGAAGAATCCTGATAAATCAGAATAGTCTTTCTAGTGATGCTGGTTCACCAAGTAAATCTGGCTGGTGAAACTAGGAGCCTCGGTAAATACATCTCAAGCTGGAGACCAGCATAGCCATGCTGTTCTACAGCAAACATACCTGGTGCAGCTGGGCAACTAGGAAGGTCTTTCTAGTCACAATGGATCAAAGGTGCCATGCATTGTTCCTGGCAGGGTGGGGTTAGGACATCTGCTGCCTCCCAGGAACAAGCTGAGGCACCTATGTACAACAGGCCTTTCTGGTGTAGTTGTTTGACCGAACAGGTCTTGTTATTTCAGTTAGATAAGAAGCCTAGATGGGACACCAGCAATCAAAACATGCTTTTGACCACACATGCTTGTCTTTTCAGCAGGAATAACATGTTAAAAACCAATTCTACTAAAACAAAAAGCTTTAACCAGCCTAAGATGGTTCACAATTCTTAGCTTAAGTGGCTCTCCAAGCCAGGCCAAGCTGGTTTAGCTGGTCTCCAAACTAGCCAAGCTGGTGCTGACCCAGACCAAACTGACCAGTTGAAAAGTGGCATTTTTTTTTTTTTTTTAAAACAAGCCAACTGACAACCATGGGAGGCCAGCTAAGACCAACCAAACCATATTATATTGAGTTTATCACTGTGTGTGTGTGTGTGTGTGTGTGTGGTGGGGGTTGGTTGTTGTACCTCCCAGTTCTCTCCAAACAAGCAGTCTCATTTCTATTTCAGCAGCACACTCCAATCTGCCCAAATGCAGCCCTGCACCAGCCAACATTACACTTGTTTTCACTTCCCACCCCATGTGGCTGTTTTCAGCCTCTCTCCATCTAACAGAGACAGAGAGAGCGAGATAAATTTATGAAGCCTCTGGTCCTTGGGTCTGTAGAGGTGTTTTATGGTGGGACCTGCAGGACCCATTAATGCAGTGTGGATCTCTCCTATCTGAGCGTGAGTATCGATCGACAGCACCACCAGGCCTGGGCCTGCCAGCCTAGTGAAAGCCTTGTGTATGTGTCTACACAGAAGGAAATGAAAATGGGGTCTTGGTGTGTAATGATCTGTGTGTGAATAAAATGAGCATACTGGAGAGACAAAAGGGAAGATAAATTAAATTATCCCTCTGTTCCTGCAGGAGCTGTACTGCAGTCGCTCATGTTAAGCTGCTTCACAGACGATCTGTTTGTGAGGAGGAAATGAAAGTCAGGCAGAGAGGGAGAGAGAAATGGCAGAGGACAACCGTAGAATGCATAGAAGCAATCTGGCAACCTGAGTATTCTTATAGTGGTAATACAGTACTTAAAATACTATAGGTCGAAAAATATTGTGGCACCAAAGATACACAAACAAAAAAGTTCAAAAACTTATGGTACGTTAATGTTCTTTAGACATAAAACAAGGGTAAACAAGGTTTTTTTTTTTTTTTTTAATACGATACTATGGTAATACTGTGGTATTCTTTTAAGTACTTGTATATGAATAGGCAAATATACCCTATATATCAATAAGATAATCACTAATCTCTCTCTATCTATCTCTGTCTGCATGTGTGTGTGTATAAAAATAAACGTACCATGGTTTTACCATCTGATAAAATTATTGTATCATAGTACAACAACAGTACTTTTTTGGGGGCGGGATATCCCGACAGAGAGAGAGAGAGAGAGAGAAAGAGTGAGAGAGAACGAGAGAGAAAGCAATCTTTTGTGGGTTAAATGTGAAAAGGAGGTCTATGGGTGGTCTTGTTAGGTCCAGACCCCCCCTGAGCACCCCGCCCCCCCCTCCATTCCCCTCCATCCACCTACTCTCATTAACACACATCATTAAGACATTTGCTGCAGAATTAATAGAAAGACAGATTAAAAATAAATTAAGAAAAATGAGTTCGAAAATGCCTGCACGCACTTCATAAATCATCCGGGCAAAGGCAGGCGCTGGCTCCCTATAATTAACTGCAGACTATTTATTTTATCCTGACGGTATAAATTAGAATTCAGACACGCAGATTATATTAGAGGTGTCTGTCATGTGGAACTGCGGAGAGATGTGCAGAATATTTTAAGGTTACAAAGAGGAGAGCGGAGAAGAGGAATGAGAAAAAGAGAGAATAAGAGAGAAAAAAGGGGGGGGGGGGTGGCTGTTAAGAAGAAAATATATTTCTATGCTATGTGCAAAGAAACGTGCTTTCAGTTTTTCAAAGATGACAGTACCAAAATAATTTCATGAATAAAAAATAATATACACAAATAACACAACACAGTAATAATTCTCATGCTGTATTATAGGATTCTGATTCCAAATACATCTGCCCTTATCCAAGAGCACATTCCGGGGTGACGCTATAGATTTACAATGTAAGTACACCGAATTTACAGCGTACTTTTTTGTAATAATAGTGTACCTATAAATTACTTACATGTAGGTATAAGGAAAAAATATTCAAAGTTTGGGGAATAATGGGGTAACAACCAGGAAAATTACAAATTATTTATACTTTAAGTATTTTTTTATCTATCCATCCATCCATCATAATACCTATGTATTATTACAAAAAGCTACGCAGTGTATGTTCTTTCTAAATTGCTCCCAAAAGATTGTTGTTTAGCACAGTGGGTCATATACCACGTAATATCTCCATTGTAAAGTCAAATCGCATTTATTTATATAGTGCTGTAACTACAGGCTACAGATTTTTTCAAAGCAGCTTCACAGTAATAAACAGAAAAATATCAGAAATGTTTCAAAATGCATCAATTATGAAAAATACTTCAATATCAGCTATAAAGCAGCTCCAGACGGTAATATAATTATTCAGCTCAATTCAGTTCTGATAGTGTCAATACAGTTAGTTCGATAATATTTTCTGAATATTAATAGTCATTTAGGCCCCCAATGAGCAAACTATAGGTGACAATGGCAAGGAACTAAAACTCCATCAGATGACAGTAGTGAAGTAAAAAAAACAACAACTCATGTATCCTGTAATAATAGAGTATGTACCCCATAGTTAAAAAATACCTACAGTAGCCTATATGCGTAGGTACACTATTATTACAGAAAGGAACGATGTGCATGTTCTTGATTAATTGATTGTTGATTAATAAGATTGTTGTTTAGCATAGTATAAGGTCATATACCACGTAATATTAGTATATTTACCCCTTAGTTATAAAATACTTACAGTATAAATTATTTGTAATTTTCCAGGTTGTTACCCCTTTGTTCCCCAAACTTTGCATATTGTTCCCAAGTACGTACTCTGTAGTTACACTATTAATACAAAAAAGGTTCACTGTAAATTCAGTGTACTTACAATGTAAATTGTGGGCTGTAATCTAAAGTGTTACCCATTCAGATTACATTCGTGACTGTGTGTGTGTGTGTGTGTGTGTGTGTGTGTGTGTGAGCCAGGCAGGACTCAGGACACACACTGCCTCCTTGTGGGCACTGTGCCCACACTGGCATTACAGTGGGCTCTGTGGGCAACATATTTATCCACATCACTCTTTACATGCTCCGTTTTGAGGTTACACAGTTCAAAGTGTCCAACAGCATGATTTGTTTAGTTAAAGCAGAAGTATAATAATAGGTTGCTCAATAAATTTGTTTTATTAAATTACCCCAGGTACAAAACTGAGGTACACAAGATAGAAACTAGGAAGTCAGTCAACAAGGTTTGTCTTCAATAGAACCAGCAGTGATTTGATCATTTCAATTACAATGGTGATGTTGAACAAACACGTTACCCTGTGGCTATATCCAGAAATACAAATCTTAGTAGAGGTCTGCACGTGCCTTTAAATGAAACCCGAACCAAAGCAGTCAGATTTTAAGCCCGAACAAAACCCGTAATCGCTTACTATCTCATTTCTTCTCCTAGCAAATACTGTTGCAATAGGCTATAATTTTTATAAGCATATAGGCAACATTCGTAACAGTACTGAAACAGTAAACATACAGGCACAGAACAATTTGCAATAAAATGAAACAATGACACAGTCTCCTCTATGCAGCCTGAGCTTATTTCGAATGTTGAGTCTTAGTGACAACTGCGCTAAAAACAATCTAGACACAGCACAAAGAATGAAACAGAGGGCAGGTGTCTCAAGTTCTTTTTACTTGACACGGTGTTTAAAATGTGCCGGTCCTGCGCGAGACGCTACAGAAAAAGCGAGACTCGGTGCAAATGTCAGACATTCGCCAGTATGTGAATCACGCAAAAACGTGTTCGGTATGAACGCCTCCTAACTCGTCCGTTCGTGCATGTCTGTGAGTTAGAGCGTTTGCACGAAACAAGTTCGGTCACCTGTTTATTTTTTCATATATTACAAACCCGAACCCGAAGTCATACTTACAAACTGACCCAAACCAGGCCTGTTGGGCCCGGTTCAGGTCGCAGACCTCTAGATCTTAGTGGTCAACCAGAACATCATATGGGGCATCTCAAATATGCAAAAACTTAAACCTAGAAGTCATAACTAGTGCTGCACAGAATCTGCGTTGATATAATTCAACAAAATTCAAATGTCCACCAAGTATAAAATTCAAATACCCACCCCCCTGGCATGTTTATTACTTTTGATGTGTGTAAATTTTTGATGTATTTAAACACATTGTGTTACCCCTGTGCAGAGACTAAATTAAGCCAATTGTAGGGTGACTTCCCGAAGTGTAAACACTATGGCGCTTTTAAAACACTGTTATGTTTGTGTGGCCAGACAAAGCAACATTATCTGGACCAATTGCATAAGTTTTCCATGAGACAGTTGATCCGACCAATAGCAGATGAAGGGAGTGTTTCGGAAACCAGTTTGAGAACTATCCCCCTGTCTAAAAATGCATACTTCCCTACTGTATCCTCCTGAGACCTATGCGTGACTGCTGTGGGCGTTTGTAATTTTTTTATTTGAAACTAGAAGCCTTGCTTTGGAACAATGTGTATTGGGAAAAGCACAAATAAACAACTATACAAATACAAATTATTTGACTTGATTTTAATTTTATGTTACAACGTTTTTTCTACTTGGGCAACAAAATCTCAATGTTCTCACTTTTCACTGTCTAAAGCATTTTTCTAATCAGAAATTGGATGTCTCAAGATGGCGCCGAGTATGGCTGCTGCGTCGCGAGCTCCGTCAAAACACTGCAGTTTATTGTTTGTTTTGTTTACAGTTCTGTGTTTTTTTGTCTTGGATGTTGTCTGCCTTATTGTGTACGACAGACAAACGCTTTTGGACATTGGTTCGGCAATCACACACCAAAAACCGGACTTCACATTCCTCAATGCCGACCCGCGGTTTACAAACACGCCAGCGGAGCCCTTTGTTTGGGCTGCCCGGTCGCGGAAACGCAGAAGGAAAAGAGGAAAAAGAGCCGGCGTTCTCATCAGATTAAGACGTCGCGCAAATCGCCCCCCGCTACCCAGTATACTACTGGCAAATGTTCAGTCTCTGGACAACAAGCTCTGCGAGCTGAGAGCGCGGATCTCTTTCCAACGAGAGACGAGAGAATGCTGTATTATCTGTCTTACGGAAACCTGGATGTCCGCGGAGATTCCAGACTCGGCCATCGAACCCACGGGTTTCTCCGTGCACCGAGCGGACAGAGCGAAAGACCTCTCAGGTAAAAGCAGAGGTGGAGGTGTATGTTTTATGATCAACAAATCATGGTGTGATCAGAAGAATGTACATTTTATCAGGTCTTTCTGCTCTCCTGATCTGGAATTTCTCATGCTTCTGTGTCGACCATTCTGGCTACCGAGGGAATTCACAGCGGTCATTATCACTGCTGTGTACATCCCCCCACAAGCCGACACAGACCGGGCACTTAGGGAACTGTATGGCAGTATAAGTGAGCAGGAAACCGCGCACCCTGAGGCCGCGTTCATTGTTACCGGGGACTTCAACAAAGCCAACTTCAAAACAATAGCACCAAAATACCACCAACACATCAGCTTTAACACACGAGGGGACCGGGTTTTGGATCATTGCTATTCTCCTTTCCGGGATGGCTACAAATCCCTCCCCCGCCCACCATTTGGCAAATCTGACCACTCTTCCGTTCTGCTTCTGCCCGCTTACAGGCAGAAACTGAAACGGGAATCACCCGCCCTCAGAATGATCCAGTGCTGGTCGGACCAATCAGACTCTGCGCTACAGGACTGTTTTGATCACGCGGACTGGGAGATGTTCCGGTCTGCCTCCGATGACGACATCGAGGTTTACGCTGATAGCGTAACGTGTTTCATCAGGAAGTGCGTAGAGGACGTTGTTCCGACAAAAAATATACGGATCTACCCCAACCAGAAACCCTGGGTTAACGGCGATGTTCGCGCGGCACTTACTGCGCGGACCACCGCTTTTAATTCCGGGAACGCGGAGGAGCGTAAACAAGCCAGTTATGCCCTCCGTAAATCCATCAGCACAGCCAAACGCCAGTACAGGCACAAAATTGAAGGTCAGTTCAACACCACTGACTCCAGAAGTATGTGGAAGGGAATTAACATCATCACGGACTATAAACAGAATAAAAACTCCGCCAGGAACACCGCTGCCTCTCTCCCGGACGAGCTTAATACATTTTATGCTCGTTTTGAGGACAACAACAACACCGCCCTCGCGGAGAGAGCACTCGCGGCCGATACTACAGATGATGGTTCACTCTCCGTCTCTGTTGCGGATGTAACCCGATCCTTTCGACGGGTGAACATCCGTAAAGCCGCGGGTCCAGACGGCATTCCGGGCCGCGTCATCAGAGCATGCGCGAACCAACTGGCTGGTGTTTTTACGGACATTTTCAACCTGTCCCTCTCCCTGTCTGTAGTCCCCACATGCTTCAAAACATCAACCATTGTGCCTGTACCGAAGCAAGCCAAAATCACTTGTTTAAATGACTGGCGTCCTGTTGCTCTGACCCCCATCATCAGCAAATGCTTTGAGAGGTTGATCAGAGATCACATCTGCTCTCTTCTGCCCACCTCTTTGGACCCATTACAGTTTGCCTACCGTAAAAACCGCTCCACTGATGATGCCATTGCATCTACAATACACACTGCTCTTTCCCACCTGGAAAAAAGGAACACATATGTGAGAATGCTGTTTGTAGACTACAGTTCAGCATTTAACACCATAGTGCCCTCCAAGCTTGATGTGAAACTCCGGGCTCTGGGCTTAAACAGCTCGCTGTGCAGCTGGATCCTGGATTTCCTGTCAGGCAGACGTCAGGTGGTTAGAATGGGCAGCAACATCTCCTCATCACTGACCCTCAACACTGGAGCCCCGCAGGGCTGTGTTCTCAGCCCACTCCTGTATTCCCTTTACACACATGACTGTGTGGCGACACATAGCTCCAATGCCATCATTAAGTTTGCTGATGATACGACGGTTGTAGGTCTGATCACTGACAATGATGAAACGGCCTACAGAGAGGAGGTGCACACTCTGACACGCTGGTGTCAGGAGCACAACCTCTCCCTCAACGTCAGTAAAACCAAGGAGCTTGTGGTGGACTTCAGGAAGATAGACAGAGAACACAGCCCCATCACCATTAATGGAGCACCGGTGGAGAGAGTCAGCAGCTTCAAGTTCCTCGGTGTCCACATTACTGAGGAACTCACATGGTCCGTCCACACTGAGGCCGTTGTGAAGAAGGCTCACCAGCGCCTCTTCTTCCTGAGACGGCTGAGGAAGTTTGGAATGAACCAACACATCCTCACACTGTTCTACACTAGTACTGTTGAGAGCATCCTGACTGGCTGCATCACCGCCTGGTACGGCAATAGCACCGCCCACAACCGCAAAGACCTGCAAAGGGTGGTGCGAACGGCCAGAAACATCATCGGAGGTGAGCTTCCCTCCCTCCAGGATATATATATAACAGACGGTGTGTGAAGAAAGCTCGGAGGATTATTAAAGACTCCAGCCACCCGAGTCATGGGCTGCTCTCACTGCTGCCATCAGGCAGGCGGTATCGCAGCATCAGGACCCGCACCACCCGACTACATGACAGCTTCTTCCCACAAGCAATAAGACTTTTGAACACATGATCTCTCACGATCAACAATCAGCACTGCACTTTATTAATCATCACTCTGTCAATATATTCTCCCAATTCAGTTAGTGTATATATATATATTTACTGTATACCCGTATCTAGTGTGTGTATTCTACATTGTGTGTATTGTGTACATTTGTTATGTAAATTGTTGTGTAGGTATGTGTACATTTGTTATGTAAATTGTTGTGTAAGTTTGTTATGTAAATTGTTTTGTGTAATATGTTGTTTATTGTAAAGTGGTTTATGTCGTCACTGTCATTACTGCAATGTTGCTCGGAACTGCACACAAGAATTTCACCTGCTGTTGCACTCGTGTACACAGTAGTGTGACAATAAAGTGATTTGATTTGATTGATTTGATTTGGCATAATTCATTCTGATTCATAGTAATGGCCAGCGTCATCCAATCACTTCAATTCACGTTACAATAATATTTAGCATTATAACCTCAGAATCTATGTACTGATTACCAATCTCCAATGTCTGCCAACCATGCTGAGTGGTCCAAACATCATCTGCAGCCTGAAACTGAACATTGACCATAAGTTTGGAGTGTATGCACTTAGCTGCATAGGAAATGCTCGTAGGATGCTACCTTGTTAATAAGTGTAAACTTGAAAATATTAAGTAAATTCTATATTTGTACAATGTGTCATCATGTATTAATCCTAAAGTAGATAACCTTAATATATTTAATCCCTAATTTGAGTAAATTTCACAGGTAAATAAATTAAGTACATTTAACTTACATTTTTGAAGCTTGTGTTCCCAACATGCTTGAATAATTATTTAGCTTGCATGTTTTCACTGTTTGCAAGTTTATTTACACAATTTTTATTGTTGATTTTGTTGCTAAACTGCAGTCTGAAGTTAATTTTCTACTCAAAATGATCTGTTGATCCATGATCCAAAAAAATAAAATCTATTAATTGTTACCATCATCGTCACCAAACCTTCCTCAAAAAAGGCTTCTGTATGTCATGTGGTACACATACATGTTTATAAGGAAAGTTCAAAACATGATGTTCTAACAAAATGTTCATTCCAATTTTACTAATTTTAAGTATCATGTAATAAATGATAAAGTGTATCGGGGTTGTAATTAAAAGTAATTGTATTAACTGAAATGTTTAAAGTTAAAATTACTCGCTCACTTTTGACAATATCTTAAGTAGATTTTACTTAATTTACTTTACTTTTTTCTTTAATTTTAGAAAAACTAAAATAATAAAAATCAAGTAAATTTATTTTATTTTTTTTTTTAGAGTAGGCAACATTTTTTTTAATAATATTTACATTTTTATTTGCAGCAGCTTTAAATACATTTTTTTGGCTCATTTGAACATGTTTTCAGCTATTTATACTGTAATATCTACCATACCAAACGCAAAAATTTTCCCCCACAATCAGCAGAGAAAATGCAGAAGAGTATGAAGATTCCGCGATGGCATATACATATCTAATGCCGCTACTGTGCTTCAGGTATGCATGTGTGTTCAACAGCACCAATCAACATCCATGCAGTTTAAATTGTACAAATGTAACCACAGCACTAGATCCAGCTCAAAGCACTAACACACCACTGAAATATGTAACTTACTGTAGCTACATTTTGCAGACATCAAGACTAGCCAATCAGTTGCATTTTTCCTCAATAATCACTCCTCCCAACCAATCACATGAGGATGGGATACTTATTAATAACAGTCTGGTAATCAAATAGATAAAACAACATTTGGTTCAAGGAGTCTGTGGAATCATGTCCTAAACAGGCACAACATGGAAATTGACAAGCAATAAAGGCTTTCTCTTCCTTGTAAATCAAAATATGTCTTAACTAGCTGCAACGGCAACGGTTGACAGGATATTGCCTGCTTAGTTTCCATTTCTGTGTCATTGCTCTAAATAACTCCACCCACAATCTCATCGGTGCAAAATCTCGCTCCACGCAGCTGCATATTAAACATCACGTGTTCTGATTGACTGTGATTGTGTCACGTCATCCAGCATTTTTGCTTTCAGTGAGGACAGCCAAATTACTTGTCACTGGAAACTTATAAGCATCAACAGATTTCCCAATTCGTTTTTTTCTGAGCAGAACAGTCGATCGACAGCTCAGAGTCAATTCAACTTGTGCTGAAGCCACAAATACCGTTGACAACTTTAAATTACAACTTATGAAAAGGCCGTCCTGTCTGTTTGTGAACATTTGTATGTCTCCACAGACAAAAGAAAGTCACGTGGGTTTTGAACAACATTAGGACGAATAAATTATGACAGATTTTTTTCATTTAATGATGCGATATCTCTTTAAAGCAAAAATAAAAATAAATAAACAGTAACACCTTCTCATATTCAGGTACAATAAAGTGGATGAGCCTGCCTTAAAAAACTGCATATGACTGTGTATGAATCACAGACTGATTTCTGATACACCAAACCCATTTCTCTAACGCTGCTAAATGTGGTTGTTCTCTCCCTCATCCAAGCCAGGGAGTAAATCAGTCTAGAGGAAATAAATACATACTTATTACATTCTACATGTTCCATACATTCACCTCTGTAAGAGTGCGGTGTGGTGAAACGCAGGGCTGAAAATTGAGAATGCGGAAGTCACTGCAGAAAGAGTGGACGGATATATAGTAAGGCAGAGAGAGAAAAAGGAATAATCAAGAGTTCAGATCATCTTGGTTGCTACATGTGATGGTTATGGAATGAGCCTTTACTATCATGGTAATGAGTAAAACAGAACAGTGTTAAGTTGTAACCACATTCCCAAAATTGGGGAAGGCAAAAAGGTTATTCTCACAAAAAGCGTAAAAAAAGAAAAAAATTCCTGATCACGTTTAACCATAAAAGAATACAAAAAAATTCTATATTAAATTATATATAAAGAAAATAAAGCCTACACCCAATCTGACCATTACTTCACACAAACATCAACACCTCATGCAAGCCCCCTCCTGCTGCTATTCAACCTGCACTTAATATCTGTTAAGAGGATGTGTGCCGGGTCTTCCGGAAACAAAAAAAAGGAACGCACAGGGCCCAGACAGTGTTTCACCCAATTGTCTAAAATCCTGTGCTGACCAGCTAGCCCCCATCTTCACAAATATCTTCTACAGAACACTGTAGCAGTATAAAGTTCCCTAGTGCTTCAAACGCTCCACCATCATCCCTGTCCCAAAGAAACCCAAAATCACAAGATTTAATGACTACAGAACTGTCGCTCTGATATCTGAGAGACTGGTGTTGGCCCACCTGAAGGACCTTTCAATTTATCGAGCAAACAGGTCTGTGGATGATGTAGTCAACGTGGGATTGTATCATATCCTGCAACATCTGGACAGACCAAGAACATATGCAAGGATCCTTTTTGTAGACTTCTGATCGGATTTCAACACCATCATCCCAACTGTTCTCCGTAGTAAATTAAACCAACTCTCTGTTCCCACCTCTATCTGTCAGTGGATCACCAGCTTTCTGACAGATAGGTAGCAGTTATTGAGACTGGGGAAATTCACTTCTAGCACCTATACAATCAGCACTGGTGCCCCCCAAGGATGTGTGCACTCCCCAATACTCTTCTCTATGTACACAATTGATTGCACCGCCAAGGACACCTAAGTCAAACTCCTGAAGTTTGCAGATGACACTACTGTCATCGGCCCCCATCCAGGAGGACAATGAGTCTGGATACAGAAAGAGGTTGAACAGCTGGTGCAATCAAAACAACCTGGAGCTGGACATGCTCAAAACAGTGGAGATAATATTGGACTTTAGGAGGAACACCCCAGCATCAACCCCACTCTCATTCTAAACAGCACTGTGGCAGCAGTGGAGTCATTAAAGTTTCTGGGCTCTACCATCTCACTGGACCTGAACTGGGAGACCCACATTGACTCCATTGTGAAAAAGACCCAGCAGAGGTTCTACTTTGCCAGTTGAGGAAGTTCAACCTGCCAAAGGCACTGCTTATACAGTTCTACTCAACAGTAATTGAGTCTGTCCTCTGCACTTCAATAACTGTTTGGCTTGGTTTAGCTATACAATCAGACATCAGAAGACTACAAAGGACAGTTCTGACTGCTGAGCAGATTATTGACCCAGCCCACTACCTTTTTGAACCGTTGCCTTCTGGCCAGCTCTACAGAGCACTGAGCACCAGAACCATCAGGCACAAGAACAGTTTTTTCCCCTCATGCTATCAATCTCACGAACAGTTAAAACGGCCCCAGTGAACAATAATTATGCACAATTCACAGCTTAGTCCACTTATATTTATCCAACATATCCTACTACTTCTGCCATATAATATATATATATATATATATATATACAGTATATATATATATATATATATATATATATATATATATATATATATATATATATATATATATATATATGAGGCCACATGCTGAGTGCCATAGGTAATCACAGCAGTGCTGATTTAGGGCCATATAGCATGAATGTGAGTGCGATATTTCTTATATACAACAGTTCAATGATTAGAAATATTTGGAAAAATATGTTCAAATTTATGTTCATAAAAAATATATTTGTGCATGGAAGTACTTTCTTACGTGACAGATCAGACTCTGCCGTTGCTAGTTCAAACCAAATTATGTGTCCAAGCCTTCGTTAGTAATTCAAAAATTCTTCCTCTTTTGTAAGTCGCTTTGGATAAAAGCATCTGCCAAATGAATAAATGTAAATGTAATGTAAAATGTAAAAGTGTCACTTTAGAAATACTATCATGGCTTTGCCTGTTTCTAACAAGTTTTTGGAGAAACAAGGATATGTGTGTGTGTGTGTGAGAGAGAGAGAGAAATATGGAGCGTGTGCAATCACCTGTCTCTCCCAAGCAGAGATGCTGTAGTGTGTTAACCAGCTTTCTGAAGATAATGTTATTTTGG
Source organism: Moxostoma hubbsi (assembly GCA_032164185.1). Taxonomy (NCBI): domain Eukaryota; kingdom Metazoa; phylum Chordata; class Actinopteri; order Cypriniformes; family Catostomidae; genus Moxostoma; species Moxostoma hubbsi. Next base: position 13,294,060 of record JAVLUX010000002.1, read on the forward strand.
TGAAATTCATCCTATTTTCTCAGTGGAAAAATAGCCGTCCAAGAGGGGGTATTTCACCCTATTTCATGGTAGCCATTATGCAAGAGTCATTCACTATAGAAACCACAATCTCCTCCGCCATTTTGAAAAGTATTTTCTCTCCAATGTGGACACTCCGGTAAGAGTTTGTGTAATGAATCTGTCTGTTGTGTCTATAAGGTGTGATGAGCCTTAATGCTGAAGTTATAATTTTAAAGTCGGATAAAACTATTTCCAAGCTTTAGTAGTGTAGTTATAATATGAGCGATCATGGACCGCTTTTAAATATAAACAATGAGTGATGCTGACTCATTGACTTCATGTCACCAACTGGCTCATATTACTCACAAAAATGGTCTTTTGATTCCACCTGCGGCTGAAATATGTAATGTCATAAAATTAAATGTAAAGAGACAAAAATAGCTCTTAACACATCTGCAATGCTCTTACACTTTAGTTTAAAACGGCACGGCCACATGAGGAGTGATACACACAGTGAAGTGTCGGAGTTCTGATGGTGTGTGACCATCATTACTCATTGAACGCCCCTCGTCCAATCAGATTCGAGTACCGGAAATAACTGTTGTCTGCCTAGCTGATCCAACAAAAGCTCAATGGGGTTAAGATCCATAACACACTTTTCCAATTATCTGTTGTCCAATGTCTGTGTTTCTTTCCCCACTCTAACCTTTTCTTTTTGTTTTTCTGTTTCAAAAGTGGCTTTCTCTTTGCAATTCATCCCATAAGGCACCCCTGAGTCTTCCCTTTACTGTTGTACATGAAACTGGTGTTGAGCAGGTAGAATTCAATGAAGCTGTCAGCGGAGGACATGTGAGGCGTCTATTTCTCAAACTAGAGACTCTGATGTACTTATCCTTTTGTTTAGTTGTACATCTGGCCTTCCACATCTCTTTCTGTCCTTGTTAGAGCCAGTTGTCCTTTGTCTTAAGACTGCAGTGTACACCTTTGTATGAAATCTTCAGTTTTTTTTGGATATTTCAAGCATTGTATAGCCTTCATTCCTCAAAACAATGATTGACTGATGAGTTTCTAGAGAAAGCTGTTTCTTTTTTGCCTCAAAAACAAACACAAACACAATGTTAAGCTTCATTTAACAAACCAAATAGCTTTCAGAAGAAATGGAAATAAACCTTGTGTAAATTGTCAGCTTTACGCTAGGCTAAAATGCAATTTCTAGTCATTTTACATGCACACGTTACCAGACACAATCATATTTATCAAGTTGGATCATAATTATTATTTTTTTTTCTAGTAAGACCTTTGATATTAGGACAAAAATAATATTCTTGATAATAATTTCTGTAAGGGGGGGGGGGGGGGGGGGTCACTTTTTATTTTAAAAATAAAAAGTAACAGTCAGTATTTGGTGTGGTCACCAGCTGCATTAAGTACTTTAGTGAATCTCCTCCTCATTGGCTGCACAAGATTTGCCAGTTCTTGCTGTGAGATGTTTCCCCACTCTTCCACCAAGGCACTTACAAGTTCCCAGACATTTCTGGGGGGAATGGCCCTAGCCCTCACCCTCCGATCCAACAGGTCCCAGATGTGCTCAATGGGATTGAGATTCAGGCTCTTTGCTGGCCATGGCAGAACACTGACATTCCTGTCTTGCAGGAAATCAAGCACAGAATGAGCAGTATGGCTGGTGGCATTGTCATGGTGGAGGGTCATGTCAGGATGAGCATGTAGGAAGGGTACCGCATGAGGGAGGAGGATGTCTTCCCTGTAACTCACAGTGTTGAGATTGCCTGCAATGATAACAAGCTTGGTCCGATGATGCTGTGACACACCGCCCCAGACCATGACGGACCCTCCTCTCCCAAATTGATCCCGCTCCAGAGTACAGGCTTCAGTGTAATGCTCATTCCTTCAATGATTAACACAAGTCCGACCATCACCCCTGGTGAGACAAAACCGTGACTCGTCAGTGAAGAGCATTTTTTGCCAGTCCTTACTGGTCCAGCGAAGATGGGTTTGTGCCTATTGGCGACATCATTGCCCGTGATGTCTGGTAAGGACCTGCCTAACAACAGGCCTACAAGCCCTCAGTCCAGCCTCTCTCAGCCTATTACGGACAGTCAGCACTGATGGGGGATTGTGCATTCCTGTTGTAACTCGGGCAGTTGTTTTTGTCCTGTACCTGTCCCGCTGGTGTGATATTCAGATATACCGATCCTGTGCAGGTGTTGATACACGTGGTCTTCAACTGTCTTCAACTGTGAGGACGATCAGCTGTCCTTCCTGTCTCCCTGTAGTGCTGTCTCAGGCACCTCACAGTATGGACATTGCAATTTATTGCCCTGGCCACATCTGCAGTCCTCATTCCTCCATGCAGCATGCCTAAGGCACGTTCACCCAGATGAGCAGGAACCCTGGGCATTTGTCTTTTGGTGTTTTTCCAGAGTCAGTTGAAAGGTCTCTTTAGTGTCCTAAGTTTTTTTTTATAACTGTGACCTTAATTGCCTCCCATCTGTAATCTGTTTGTGACTTAATGACCGTTCCACAGGTGCATGTTCATTAACTGTTTGTGGTTTATGTGTGTGTATATATATATATATATATATATATATATATATATATATATATATATATATACTGTGTGTGTGTGTGTGTGTGTGTGTGTGTGTGTGTATATATATATATATATATATATATATATATATATATATATATACACACACACACACACACAGTATATACGTGTATATATATATATATATATATATATATATATATATATATATATATATATATATATATATATATATATATTTGTTTCATTGTGTATTTCTATATATACATATATTTCAATTCGCCTTTAATTTTTATTCTATTTTTCATTATCTCTTGTGCACTGGAAGCTTCTGTCACCAAGACAAATTCCTTAATTGGCAATAAAGCTCATTCTGATTCTGATTTAACAGTTAAAGGGATAATTCACCTAAACATTTTAATTGTCTCATGATTCATTCACCCTCCTAACATCCTAGAGGTGTGACAAATTGTGACATCCATTCACTTACATTGTATGGACCTACAGAGCCAAAATATATTTCTAATAATCTTCTAAAAAAGAAAGTCATACACATCTGGGATGTATGAGGGTGAGTAAATGATGAGAGAATTTTCATTTTTGGGTGAAATATTCCTTTAGGCAAATTTTACATTCCAAATCTCATTATCACTAAGTGTCCGGATGTTTTACTTTCACGATTCCCATTGTTTTAAATTATTCTCATTAATGTAACACATTATTATTATTATTTTACTGTATTATAGTAAAAATATGCTTTTGTACAATGCTTTTTAAATAAAAATCTGCAGAAATGAAAGACTTAGCAGCACTAAGGGAGTAGTCTTCTTTACGTTGTATATACTTTAATAATAATCGTTTAAATATATTTATTTTTGTTAACATTGTGGAAATGAGAATATCATAATGGTCATCTTTTTTATGTTGCAGTTATGAGAATCGGGGGGTAAAATGTGCATAACTGTCATGAAAATAATGCCACAATGATGATAAACCTTAATAGCCCTAAAAATAGGTTTCATTTTCTCCATGCAAAATATTATTTATTGTTTGTTTCTCTTGATTTAAGAGTAAAACAGGACCAGGACATTTTCTTGACTTTCTTGACAGACCAGCTAGTTTTCACTGGGCTTCTAATCCAAAAAATGCTCTGGAAGAAATAGCCACAGCATTGTTTGACATTTGCAGGTTGTGGTTCTCTCTCGCGCGTCCATGTAAGCCGCACTACTGAATTGAAACGCAAAGATCACATGCCACATCACAAACCAAGCCAGTCAAACTCCATAACACGCCTGTCTTGTACTACAAAACCTAAGAACAAATATCCATGCAGTTTCACCCTGACCCAGTAGGTGTCTCTCTTTCACTGTGCACAGTCTCGCTCCTCTTTCCTCCGCCCACCTCCCCTCCCCTTCCTGAAAAATCCCCATCTCCACATAATATATACACCATCATTTGAAAATGGCAGCTTTTTGAAAATTCACCTTGATTATCAGACATTAAAAGTGACTTGAGCAGAGCTGGGTGTCTGGCTGGGGAGATGGCTGCAGACAGCCGAACAATACAGCAGGCGCGGCATTAACGCCTCGCTGGGCCATAGAACTGTGCAAGGTAGAGGCAGCGCCTTTGTTCTCTCCCTCATCCAATCATTTTTAATGTGTGCCTCTCACAACAACAAGAGAGAATTTAATTTTAATGCACTCTGATAAAAAGACCCCCGAAATATATATCTATTCTTAAAAGAGGGGGAAAAAGAATTCAGATGGGGTTAAGAATTAATGTGGATTGAGTGTGTATGCATGCAATGGTAGCCCTTAAAAACTGCAAGCAAGTGATCATTTTTCCACATGATCATTTTTCTTTCCAAAGCATATAGAAAACAAGAATCATAACATGCTGAGAGGATAAAAAAACAAACAAAAAAAACACACACTGTATATTGCATTCTTAGACAAATACAAAATAAAATGATCCAAGATTCCAGATAAAATGGGTTTGAAACACAAAAAGGCAGGAATTCTTGATGGAAGGTATGCGTCCAAATATTTTTCTAATTGGACCAGCACTTTATCTTGCTGTCAGAAAGGTTATAAAATGCACAGTTCCCAGAAGGAGAGGAGCAGTACTATAGCTGGCCCTTTATTACTGCACGCTAGTGTCTGATATATGCTCCTGCATTAACCTTTCATCTCACACACAAACACATGCAGAGAAATAGCAGTGTATGTTGCAGAAAATGCACCAAAGTTGAGGATTCTATGTCATGTATAGATGTGAGCGTGCAACATTGCAGTGGAACTGTGTTGATTACACGTCATGCTCAAAAGCGATATGGGATATGTAGGCAAATACATTTAGAAAATCATATGCTACATTAATACACTGCAGCTGTAAGAATGCAATCACATGCACACACTCCGACTCAACCTGACAGAAAAAGAACATTTGAATCTGGCATGTTCAGTGCAAGGCTGTTGCCATCTTAGCTGCACTACGGCCAATTTTCTCAGCAGTATGAAATGATTGTTTTTTTTTTCTTATCAGCATCGAGGCAGCATCTATAGCAGTGAGAATTTAAAATGAAAAGCCCTTAGTTTTTGTCCCCAGGAACACAAAATAGACACACACCAAACGTGTGCACGCACACACACTTACGCACACTAAATTAGATCTTCAGTTCTCAGGGTAGACAACTAACTGCTTGTGTGTAAGCCTCGCTCTGCGGCACAGCAAAAGCAATTCTCTGGAGATGGTAAAATTAAAGGGCAGAATCCAGCCTGTTTATGGTTGGCACTCCGCTCTCCTCTCAATCAAATGTTTTATTAGCAATCATTCGGCACTCTCCGGGCCCTAACACTCCTCTGCTAGGGGAAGGGAGGGAGGGTGCATGCAGGTACCCGCTGACCCCCAATTCTCCAGCCGCCCACGGACACTGGGCTGCATACAGCTGATTACTGCTACCTGGAGCCTGAGTCACCATTAATCTCCAAGAGGGCTCAAGTGCCCAGAAATCCCTACTGCTTCCCCAATTGGACAGAGGGCTACAGAGATACAAAGAAAATTTAAATCCTTAAAGGGAAAGTTCACCCAAAAATCTAAATTCTGTCAACATTTACAATCACAGGGCACTTCTCATAAAGAGTATGGGTGTATCCTGGCCAAATTCCCCCCATTGGTCCTTATTAATCATGGCTTCCTGATAATGCCCATCCATTAATTGGCTGTATTACTCTACTCCCTCCTCTCCACCAATAGCTGGTGTGTGGTGAGCGTACTGGTGCACTATGGCTGCTGTCACAACATCCAGGTGGATGCTGCACACTGGTAGTGGTTGAGGAGAGTCACCTGTTCACTATTTAAAGTGCAATGAGTGTAGAATTAGAAAAGCGCTATATAAATGTAACATTCACCCTCATGTTGTTCCAAACCTATTTGACTTCCATGAAACACAAAAGAGATGTTAGAAGAATGATAGTCTCAGTTACCATTTACTTTAATTGTATGGAACAAAAAAGATGCAATGAAAGTATATTGCTACTGAGGCTGATATTCTGCCTAATTGGATAGAGAACATGTGCGAATTTGAAAATGCCACTTAAAGTCCCATTGAAGTGTCATGAAAAGCACAGCTTTCTTTGGCCTGTTGATGTATTTCCTACTGAAACATGAAGTTGGGGCGGGACTTGTTGACCGGCTCATGCAATTAAAAAAAATAGCCAATAGGCTTTAGTTTACATCACAACCCACACAAACACATCTGTTCACCATGCTGCTGCTGGAGTGTTAAACTGGTACAAGGTTTACCTCTGAGTCTTTTAGTTTTAAATGCTTATATTTTCTGTAAATGAATTTTGCCAATGTTTAGAAGCACACCAGCATAAAGAGGGCCTTAAAGCTAATAGATATTGACTAAAAGCAGCAAAACTTTCATTTTGATTTCAAAGGGTCTATAAGGCCCAGGCACACTAACAGCGAAGTTCTTCATTCTTTGCTCAGAGCCAAAAACAAGTTTGAAACAGCTGAGGAACGACATACCATTTGCAAATATCCGCCACGCTGCTGTGAGAGGCGTTTTAAGGTACATTTAAATATAAGGACACTCAAGAATATTTGTAAAATATCAATTAATATGATAATAAGTCAATGGAGTAAGTAATATGTCAAAAATATGACAATAGAGTGGTGGTGGCGTAGCGGGCTAAAGCACATAACTGGTAATCAGAAGGTTGCTGGTTCGATCCCCACGGCCACCACCATTGTGTCCTTGAGCAAGACACTTAACTCCGGGTTGCTCCGGGGGGATTGTCCCTGTAATAAGTGCACTGTAAGTCACTTTGGATAAAAGCGTCTGCCAAATGCATAAATGTAAATGCAATAAAATGTGTTACCAGTGACTTCATGCTGCATTCTAAGAGTATAATTCACACAAAATTAGAGTGAAAAAGAAGCTGTTTTAAAAACTCAATGATGATTTAAAGTAATATACTATATATGCAGTAGATAATGTGTAATTTGTAATGTTTACCTATTGCATTTATGGCACTAAGGTGCTAACACACTATACATGGACATAATATGTGCCAATTACATTCTGTTTTTTAGTAATATATGATGACACTGATTCTACTGCAAAGATGTGTGTATAAAAGAGCATTAATAGGTAGAATACAGAAAAAATAATGAAATTGGCATCTCTTTGAGCAGATGTGTGAATTACTTTTGGCTGCAGATGACACTTGAGAGTATTTGAGTATAATTGATTCTTTTTGTAGACTAATTAAACAACGTATATTGCAATGACATGTTCTTGGAAAATGTCTCTGCGCTAACGATCATACAGCTGAAGGTAAATTTGTACCAGTACACTAATAATTCTGCACGATTTTGAATTATCTTAACTGCCTGAATGGGAATTAGTTGTCGCCTCAAAGTAGGTGGAGCTCCAGGTCACACCTACCAATTACATGTACCAATGGCAATAAGGTGTTTGCCAGCCGGTAAGTCATTTTCCCAAAAGTTTGCCCTGGCAAACAAACTCAAACTCAACCTCAAACTCAAACTCTTTTTGGGCAGATTTTGTCAAACATCAGACCTGTTTGTTCTTCAATTATGTAGGAAGTGTGTATGGCCTTTACTGTACATATTATACAATCCAATGAGATTGCTACTCAGATCAGATCAGATCCTGCCAGACATATTAGGCAGGAGGCGAGGAGCCTTCCCCTGTGCAGGACAGGACTTGACAGGTGGCGATGGGGAGGTGGAGGTTGCCGTGTTGGCACACTGATACAGTAAAGAGGTATATTGAAAGCAGGCTTTTAAAGCAATGGCTTACATATGATTGGCTAGGAGCTAACTAGATAACGGCATGATGATGTGCAGCTGTGAGTCTCCCGCTAGAACTTACACTTACACTTACATTACTGGAGAAGAAAAACTTGCCTGGCCTCCACAAAGCTCAGACCTGAACCTCATTGAACACATCTGGGATGAACTGGAACGTAAACTGCAAGCCAGACCCCTTAATCACCGTACATCAGCACCTGACCTCACTGATGCTCTTGTGTCTGAATGAGCGCATGATCCAAAATCTAGTGGAAAAACTTTGCCTCTCTGTGGACTGATAGAAAAAACCCTGTGTCCTGACTCCCTGAAGTTGCATAAATCCAGCCAATCAGATTAGAGCTTGCAAGATCAAGACAGTACTTTCCAGTTTTGTGTGCAAATTGTATTAGATGGTGAGTGACCAAACTGTTGGTGGTCCCTGGACTTTCAGTCTGAGGCTGAGACAAGAATGACATTTGGGAGACAGGGTCAGAAAGAAGTGTGGGAGAGTAAAGACACAATATTGCTGGTATTTCAGTCTAGAAGCTTCCTCCTCCAGCTACTACACATGTATACAGATCATGAAATTCACATCATAAATATTGATCATCAAACAAAGAAATGTTTTGACAGGGACAGAATAAGCAGAGAAAAGATAGTGCTGAGAACAAACAGAGCGGTGAGAAAATGGCGGCGGTGTGTGTGTGTGCAGGGTTGGGAGGTTTACTTTTAAAATGTATTCTGTTACGGTTACTAGTTACTTTATAAAAATGTAATCAGTAATGTAATAATAGTATCAAAGTATAAAAGTAATGTGGTGGTGGCGTAGTGGTCTAAAGCACATAACAGTTAAAGGGTTACTTCAGGATTTAGCATTAAGCTTTGTATCAGTAGAAAACCAGTAGTATTTTCAAATTACCGAGCTCCCCCCCCCCCCCCCTCATATCCCCCTGAGACGAGAGATTTATTTATTTTTAGTCTGGAAAAAATCCTCCGATGACGCAAAAATCATCATTTTGCGTCGGAGGATTTTTGGTCCAGAGGCTTAAAACTACAGCCAGTATTCCGCATGTTTTCACCACACCCATATGGGGCGGGATCTCACTCACAGAATGTGAAGACAGTGTCAGCCATCTTTCTGTAGAAGCTAAGAAAACAGGCTCTTGCTCTGTGTAGAAAGTTTGTATAAAAGTAGGCTAATCACGATTGCAGAAGGTAGTTTTGAAGTTGAAATGGCAGAAGGGGATTTCGAAGATCTGTTGCGAGAATCTGATGCTCGCGCTACCCGTACGTGCCGCAATACAGCGATGAACAGAGGCAGCCGGAGCAGCTGCTGGAGCAGGGGAGCAAAACCTGCTTGGCAGGCAGGAGGAAGAGAGTGTTAAATTATATTCAGACTCGAGTTGGGGCGGACTGGTGGTGTCAGTGCTCTCGCTGTGTGCCTGTGGAAACAGATAGAGTGTCCTATTGCTGTCGCGAATTTCAGCGATGCCGTTTTCTTCTGGACGAGATCGCTGAATCCGCTGATGAAACTGCACCACTAACTTGAGCATGTATAACTGAGCACCCAAGTTTTGTACCACACATGGACAGGGGGTCCTGGAAACTTGTTTTAGGATCCCGAAGATAAATTGGAAACGCCAGCCAAAGCCCGCAGGGACAAACGGATGGCTTAGTGTAAAGTGAGTATTTTGTTTGTTTTTCTTTTTGTTACTAAGACGTCATGTACAGAGTTTGGACACCCGGAATTAGAATGTTCTTCCCGCGTAGTCAGTCAATTTATCAACTAACTCACGATTTATAGAGTCACGATGTATCAATACAAGCCTAGTTGTATCATATTTTCAGATACTGCCGCCTGTAACCGTAGGCGTGGTTTGGGAGTGGCCTCGTAAGGGCAGCAAAGCAAGTGCATTCTGGGAGTTGTTGTCTTTCAGCCACATGTGTAAAAAATACATTTTCTGCCTTTTCTCAGTCTAGAATGCTTCAAATTCAAAAATAATTTCACATTTATACTATATAAATGACCAATTTTAAATACACATTCATCTTCCCAGAGGTGAAGTATCCCTTTAATCAGAAGGTCGCTGGTTTGATCCCCACAGCCACCACCATTGTGTCCTTGAGCAAAACACTTAACTCCAGGTTGCTCCGGGGGGGATTGTCCCTGTAATAAGTGCACTGTAAGTCACTTTGGATAAAAGCGTCTGCCAAATGCATAAATGTAAATGTAATCCATTTGCTTTTTTTGGTTACTTCAAAGTCACATATGTAAATAAAGTAAAGAGAAAAGCAAAATGATCTCAAATACTTTATGCATTTTGGATGCAATTAGCATCCGAGTAATGTTATGAGCAATATAGCTGTAACTATCTAAGAAAAAAACATGCAAACTGCCCTAAATAGGATAACAGAAATGCTCTGCTAGAACAACTGAACAAGCATGTTACGCAAATCAGGTGAGTCCTCACTATCTGCTAAGTAAAATACAGAAAGCAAATACAATCAGAACAGATGCACTGAATTATGTTAACATTAAACAAACATTAAACAAAAACTGGCAGGATATACTTCAGATTCAAAACATACTGATAAGTGTTATCCTGATAAGTATTTCAGTTAGTCTGTAGGCACCATTTAGCAAACATTATGAAAGACTGAACGTGCATTCAAACTTTGTTTAGTCAAAACCTAGCTTTGGGCATAACTTTCTGTTGTAACGAAGGAGGAGGACTTACTCCATGTGGTTAGACATTATGCTACGAGATGATGTGAGCACATTTCCCCCATAACTGAACAAGCGTTCAACAGAAGCACTAGAAGGTAAAGTGGTATTGTACTTCATTAAGAGCTACATGATCAAGGGCAATGCATTTAGATAATTCATGCTTTTCTCAGTTTCAAGAATCTTTCTGCAAGAAATTTCTGTAGTATTCCATCATCCAGCTCATCTGCAGCCTCCTCAGATGTTTGAAATTCACGGAAAGCTTTAACAAAGTTACTCCCAATGTCTGTCACAGTAGCCCTTACTTTGCGTTGAAGTTTGTACTCTGTATGTAGTTCACTGATTTGTCAATGCTGCAGACTTCATCTCCAGTGGTATGTCATACCAAAGAAACTTCTGTGCAGTCCACAAGTCTGCTGTCATGCAGATATTTTTTAACACTTTCTCAAGCGTTTCAGTCAAGCAGTTTTTCCAAGCAAACTCCTTCTCAATGCATTGGAATAGTGTCTATCTGCATATGACAGTTTTGCCTCCACAGATTCTCTCCACAAGCTATTTGAATGAAGGCTGCTCAACCAATGAGAATGGCTGAACATCATCAGTCACAAATTCAACTTGCTTGTTTGAAAGGAGGATGCAAGGCCCCTTGTCTGGAAACAGATGTACTAGGCTGCTCAATCATCTGAGGCTGGCTAGTGTCTTCTTTGGTCAAGTGATTTGGATGCTTCCTCTTATAAGCAAAACATTACGAAATAATGACATTTGAGACTTTCTTAGATTTACTCAGTTATTCAGTCTATTTATTCATTAACATCAAACGTTTTCAGTAGGTAGTTCACAGTTTATCATCATCATCATCATTACTATCACTAGGGAAATGCTGTTTTTCCTCATGATCCACAGTGAAACATCACTAGATAACAGTTTTTGGGTGGTTATAGATTGTTTTAGTTTAAAGGTGCAGTATGTAAGATTCAGATACCCTTGTTATTATTGACACCTGTGGCCATTAAGTGAACTGCAGCCAGCTCGTGCTCACAGCCGTGCACACACTCCATAAGGACGTGAGCGCGCATCGGCCAAAACAATGACGTAACGCACAAAGAGACTGAACGTGATTCACCGACTTCATGCTTACAGATGAGGTAGCATAATTAACAATATACCATTATGATTGTTTAACTACAAACTTTAAGACTGTAAATTAAATTTGACTCTCCAGTGCTGGAACAGGGCTAAAACAAAGCGTGGATATAGGTCTGACTAATGGAGTCTGTAGTTTGAAGTAATCACTTTTCTTTGCATGATACATTGACTGCATTTATGCGCCTATGTCAGCGTTAGCTAGCTAGCCAGCTTTATCAATAGCTGTTAGCTAGATATGGTGGATGATGACAGTAGCTGTTTATAAAATAGACTGAACATTATAAATATGTTGACACAGATCTTTATTGATGTGATTCCATCACAAATGCCATTTTGATATATCGATGCACTATTGTTTTATAATAATAGTTTGTATATATTTTATGTATAACCAAGTTACGTTACACTAATGAATGGTTACACTAATCAATGTTATCTTGAACATTGCCTAGCATTCATTTCATGTGTTATTGTAGTTTATTGTGCTGAATAATTACATATTAACATTGACATTAATTACTTTTAGTATAAAGAGAAAATCGTTGAAATTATTTGAAAGTTATGAAGCAAGGTAGCTTGAAATTCGTCAGCATTAGCAGGCAAGATCAAGTTAGCTAAAATTATACAGATCACTCCTTTATGGCACTATATTTCACATGCTTTGCAGTTATGTAAGTTTACCTGTCCAATAAGAAGAACGCCAATTCAGGGTCGGTTTTGATCTTCAAAACCGAATGAAGGTCCCTCCAGGAATCAAATGCCCTGCCGATGTTCACTCTAGTTTTTGCTCAACCACGATCATGTTCCCGCTTAGCCAGATGGGATTCAGAAGATAACTGTTTTTTTTGTTTTTTTTTTGGAGTTTGTGTAGGAGTCGTTCTCTAAGATAACGTTATCTAGTGTTGCAGTTTGTTGTCACTGTTGAATAACGGAAGAGAAGCTACTGTCTGAGGCAAGGCTCTCGGTAGCGTGCAAAATCAGAAAAATTATCCATTGCACTTTTTTCTTAAGAGCTAAAATATTTTTATTGCATCTGTTAAGTGTACAATTTGGATTAGTTTTAATATAAAAAATAAAACTTGCTGTCCCTGATGCCACTGACATTATATCACAAAAGAATTTCAGAGAACAATTTTAGAGCTTCAACTGAAGTTATCATGAAAATGAGAAGTGACCGTAGACCACATACTGTATCTGCTGGGTAGCAGAGTGACCAATTGTATCATTAAATTTGAAATTTTTGACAAATGATCTGAGTGTAGCTTTATAATATGTCATTACTAAATAGGTTATTAAAAAATATATGATGATCAAGGCTAATACCTTTATTTGTTTCACTGATTGAGCGAGGATTGGAGGGAGTTCCCCTCAATGGCCTTGACAGTAGGTGTCCAGTGTATGGGAATAAACATTTCCCGGGGAAGTGGTCATTTTACAGCTTTATTATGTGAAATGTTTATTTCTGCCAAAATACATGACGCTCCCAGCTAATTCAGGAACGTTGTCAACCTTACCCCTAACTGCAATGAATAAAGACAGCGTCATCACCACTAGAAGGCACAGATTGCACTGAACTGTTGTCGTTTTTATTTTCTCCTTTATGGACAAAATAATGTCAATCTTTCCATGACAGTAATGCATTTTTTCCAGCGGGCATCATCATGATAAGCAGCTTGGCCTCGTTTGCCTCTAGAGGCGATGAGCGACAGGTGTTATTTGCGCATGCAACAGGAGGTGGCGCTCCTGACTGAAGTAAGTCACGACACACGAGAGAGAACCTGAACTCTAATCAAGCTCGAGTCAATATCATTTTATGTCAGGAGATTTCGCAATTTCTTTGGTTGTAAATTTAAATTGTAATACTGCTAGTATTCCCATTTTTTACTAAATGTACCTGTAATCTGATTATTTTTTTAAATATATTTTTAAAGTAACTGTAACGGATTATGTTTACCGTTTTTTTTGTATACTGATTACGTAACACCATTACAAGTATTCCGTTACTCCCCAAGCCTGTGTGTGTGTTGGGTTTCCCTGCTCTGCTCTCATCACATCTGCTGTCAGTAATGTGTTCCTTGAGCCAGCAGAGCTGGGATTAAGTGTAGGCTGCAGATAGAGGATGTATGTGTCATTAAAAAACACAAGACAGACACATACACACAGCCACTGTAATAATTCAGCTACGATGGCAGCTTCATTTTTTGTGAAAATCATGGCCATTCAGAGTGTGGAAGTGTGTGCTGTGGACTTATTTTAAAGGGACAGTTCACAAAACTTTTTTATTCTGTCCTCAGTTACTTACCCTCATATGATTGACAGCCTCAGTCACCATTGACTTTCATTATATCTTGTTTAGTTTTTTCTCTCCATACAATGAAAGTTAATGGTGACTGAGGCTACCAGTTCTTATGTTCCACATAAGAAAGCATGTCATACCAGTTTGGAACAACATGAGGGAGAGTACAAAGCTGTACAGTATAAATCTCCTTTTACACAACAAATGATTTCTAGAGTTTTCTAGAGTTTCTTGTCTTTTTTTGGAAAACGATATTTACAATGTTGTCAGCAGAAGGCTCCAAAACACTCTAAATAACAGTACAACCTATTGAAGAGACGGTAAATCTGTCTCTCACAGCCTCATTGTCACCCCCATCAAAAATGGAAGATGGCGCTACTGTGAATAAGGTCCATTGACATCAAACCTGCAATGTAATATCCTTGAATATAAATGATATTTGAGAGCCAAGGTGGAGTGGACGATTTTCAGCAAATACTGATTTAAATGTAAATTTGTTCCCTACACAAAGCTTATTGAAGTATGGCTTCAGAATCCAGAATATGAGAAACGTATGTTTTTTTTTTTTACTTCCTATTTTATCCTTTCTTTGAAAGTCAGAATCACCTTTCACTTCATTGTACGTAAAATAGCAGTGATCCCCAGTTGTGTTCCACTGAAAAAAGAAAGAAAGTCAAATGGGTTCGGAATGACAAATCTGTGTATAAATGATGATTTTCATTTTTGGGTAAACTAAACCCTTAAGGAAACATGTCACTGTATAAATGAAAGGTCTGGCTGTAGGTGAGGCTTTGTAGCTTCTCAACAGAGAGGATCTCTGATCAAAAGACAACCGACTCTGAGATTGACTGGAAGAATGTAGCAGGCAGCCTTGAGCTCTCATTGATATTCTGACAGAGATCAAAAACTTTCTGCCATACTCCATTCCATTCAACACAAAACTCAGCCCAGCTGAAAAGAGCCAAAAATAAGATGTGATGTACTAAACACAATTGCATACTGTGGGACGACTGAAATCGAATTAATACAACTTAATACAACTTTCCTCTCCTGAACAAACTTCACCCTAGGAGAACAAAAGCCACGTTATTACTAATCTCTGCATTGTTTTAAAATGAGTTTATTTAGGGGCATGTCATAAAAGCTTGTCAACCCTCCTTGTGTTTATTGTAATTTTCCAGCAATGAATGTAATCCCAATAATTCAGGTTTTTCTCTCTGTGTATTTCATTCATTAATTTTTAACATTAAGATAATCACCTCATTAGCTTAGTTTTAACCAATCATCAACACACTTTACTAGCAGAGTTCTCCAAAGTCAAGGACTTCAGGGATGTGCGCGAACAGGACACATATCACCAAATGTAAACCGTAGCGAAACGAAATCGTCATCACTTTTAATCAATTTATTTATTTGTATTTTTTGCCAAACTTTAAGAAGTCTGTTTGCCCAGTAAATACAAATTAAGTCTTGAGAAAATAAAACTGGGAGACATTTCTGACCAAAAACGAAAACGATACATGTACATATATAACTATAGGTCTGTAATAAATATAAATATACAAGACAAATATTTTTTTACAGAAATAACAAAATATATTATTAAAAAAGGAATTATGTTTCTTGAAGTCCCGCCATCTTACGTCTCTCAGCATTTTGTGTGTTTACAGAAAGTACAAACTATTTTAACAGTAAAATAATTGAAGGTCAACTTATCATGGTAATGACTCCCATTCCATGTGAACATTATAAAGACACTAGAGAGTACGAACAAACAGCAGCTGGTGTATGAATGGAACAGAGGATAGGCTTAAAACATTACATAACGGTTATTAAAACTTACAAAATGTTACAATGGTAATACCATGGTATTTACCATTTCAAGTATTTTGGAGTATGATGTACTGTAAATACCGTGGTATATAGAGAAGTAAGCATTCAGTACCATCTCAAAGTACCATGGGTTTACCATCAGACAGCATCATTGTTTATGGAACTGCCACAGTACTTATTAGAGTGGTGCATTTCCTTTACTAGCACTTCAAATTCACACTTGATGTGAAAATCCTCATTTCCCAGCTTGAGATGGGAGACCCCATAGGTCGATTTTACCTAAAAGTGTAACACTGTGACAGTGGCACTATCAAAACATTCTCTTATTATTTGAGCGACCCATCCAGCTAGATACAGCAATATTGGCTCAACCAATGGTGTGAGTTTGAGGCGGGACTATTTGTTTGTTCGACCAATGAAAAACGTTTTTTCTGGGATCTTTTTGTGAAAGAGTGATTTTTTGCATAATTATTTTTGCAATTCTGTTTGGTGATGCTAGTGGCACAAAAATAATACAGCCTGAAGAGTATCTAGATATTTACTCACCCTACGTGAGCTGTATTTGTAAATTTCCTGTCTCACCCTGTTTTTACCATCCTGTGCTCCTTCCTGGCACTGGGTCAGCTTGATTCGGACAGCAGACAGCTCTTCCCCTATTCCATTGCATTTCTTTCTTGCCTCCTGTGCATCTTTGAACTTCTGTAAGGCCGTGGTCCGAACCGAACAAAGTTCTGCAGTGACACTCTCCACCTACAGGGCGGCAATAGATGAGAGTAACTCAATGCAACAGAGCCTTCTTTCCAAGGACACATTCATTCAATCTGACTCTTGGTGGAGGTGACCTCCTTCCAATCAGTCCTGCGGAGCACTTATTTCCCAGCTATAATCAGACTCGCTCACTAAGGCCTGACCTTTTCGCAGCAGCCCCTCAGCCATAGCAATGTATAAACTCCAATATAAAACCCAGCCCCCTGGAGAGAGACATCTGCTAGAGCTCAGATCTGTGGCCAAACAGGTTAATGAGGGAGAAAGAGCACCAGTGCACACATAGAAGGGAGCACAAACAAGCTAAAAAGACCTGTAACTTTATGAAATGTAAGCCCTATACTGTAAGCCGCACCCAAAAATGAAGATAATTCTTGTGGAACAGGCATGTAAATAGGCAGGCAGAAAAAACATGGGCAACAACCAGGTGTTAAAGCTGAAGTGTGTCATGTTTGTGAAGTTAAAATACTTTCCTCATCTCAGCTTGATATGCAGAAACAACTACAAGAAAGATATCTGTCAGCTGATTTCACTGCAAATTGTAAATACTGTGGCTCTGTTGAGCTATCAAAACAATTCTGTTTGTTTGAGCATCCCAAACCACCCAACACAGCAACATTGGTTAAACCTATGGTATGAGTTTGGGGTGGGACTATCTGTTTGCATAACTAATGGCAAATAGGGAGACTGTTCGGGAAACCTGTTTGAAAATAATCATTATTTTTGCAATTACATTTGTTGAAACTAGTGGCACAGAAATTTTGTTCAGCTTTAAGCACCAGGAATGTAACTTATTTGGAGTGAATTAGAGAAACATTCATGGTTTATTGCACATAGAGTGTAAACAAGCTGCGATTCACATATAACAGATGGGCAATATATTTTTACAGAAAACATTAACAGATGCGGCCCACTTCGTCAAAATGTGTTGGAAGTCGCATTGGGCCACTTTTAGAGAAAGGTGAAATTTGGGGCAAAAACTTTTTTTGCTAAAATGTAAAAAAAAAATTACAAATACACCACTGTCAGAGATGCAACAACAGATGCGGAGCGGATACAACTATTTTCAGAGTATTTTAGAGCGTAGTGGATGTGCATTCTCCATCGATTGCCCTTAGGTGTGCATGGGCATTTGTTTGTGCTATGTGTGTTCTGGTGCATGCCTAAGTGAAAAAGAGGTAAACTGATAGTGGACTTTGCCTATACAATCCAAGATGTACTTTATTTGTCAAACAAAATCCCAATTATAACCAGGGAAAAAAAAGAAAATAATTATTGGTGCATAATGCGGGACTATGAACAAGCCTAGATATCTTATGTAGTGTTGTTTCTAAAACAAGATCAATCAAATTGATCTTGTTTTAAATTATTTTTACAGGAAATGTTTTTTTTAAAATGATCAAAAATAGGATTTTTGTCAATATCAAAGGTCTTACTAGAAAAACATAAATTGTGATCCAACGTGAATTTTCTTGATAATAAAATATGATCGTGTCTGGTAAAATGTGCATGTAAAATGGCTAGAAATAGCATTTTAGCTTAGCGTAAATCTGACAATTTACACAAGATTTATTTCTATATCTTCTGCTCCAAACTTACTTCAAACGTACTTCTCTGTCTGCTCGTATGAATGTAACACATCATAAGAAAGTGTTTCACCGCTGTTCAAATGCACTTTGGATCACATCATTTATATGTATAAATGTTTTCCATCTGAAAGGACCTAATATTAAATGAAACAAATGAGAATAAAAGGTAATTTTCTCTTCAGTACTCAAAATACTTTTAGAATGTGACTAGATTCTAATGACCAATTATATAAATTGTAACTGTAGTGGAATACATGAACTTATATTTTGTATTTTAAATACATAATCCCGCTACATTCCGTTACTTCCCAACCCTGCATGTTAATATACCATATCTGCTATATACAGTATCTACATAACATCAACCGGTTTAATGGTTTTACTGACTAATCAGTGCCGATAGTTGCTTTTTGGAACTATCATTATCTGCAAAAAATGTACATAAAAATATTCCTCTGTGTTCCTCTGTGGCCGGCTCTGGAGGATTTAACATTCACAATGGCTTATTTCTTCAGAATAACAACGGCCTCAAGAGTGAAATAAAACAATCACTGACTGACAGTATTCATCCACATTTTATACTCATCAAAATTCATATTTGTTTCTTTTGATTATATGCATCAAGTGTTCTAAATTAAAGTGAGGGCATGTTTGATTACATGAAAATGTGTCCCGTCTGCCTATACTGTATGTTGTGTCTCCAACTTTATATCTTTTGAAGAATAATAAACCTTAGACCTCATTAATGAATAAAAATGACATAGAATATAATAATTATTCCTCATCCACACACAAATATATATATACATATATAATTTTTCTGAATTCCATATGAGGAAAATGGAAAGGAAGAATACTTCTGGAACCAAGGCCACTAAAAATGTGGATGGTCCCATTTGTGCTCAATCTTTGATTTTCAGTAAATATAACTCCTCAATAATGATACTTCAGTGGCCTGCTGCCATTTGATTTCCCATAGAGCTTCATTATCCGCTCACACCTGCACCAGATGCGCTTCCACCTCACAGAGCTACAAAAGAGGAAAGATACACATCAGACATCAAACATGTTTCAAAAAGAGCAGAAACTCTCAAGGACAAAATTCAAGGTGCAGCATGTCATTTTGTCCAATTATAATGGTAAATAGTCTGCACTTATATATAGCACCTTTTTTAAACTTAGAGTTACCAAAGCGCTTTACACTGTGTCCCATTCACACACACATTCACACTCACATTCACACACCAATGGTGGCAGAGCTGCCATGCAAGGCGCTAGCCTGCCACTGGGAGCAACTTGGGGTTCAGTGTCTTGCCCAAGGACACTTCGGCATGTGGAGTCATGTGGGCTGGGAATTGAACCGCCAACCCTGCGATTAGCGGCCGCCCCGCTCTACCACCAAGTGTTATACCTTCACATTAATATACACATGCAATTCAATTCAAGTTTATTTAAGCACTTTAAAAACTGTTGAGTGTACCAAAGTGCTGTACAGTTAAAAAGATAACATTATGTTATGTACACCATATATAAAACAGGCACTTACAGATACAAATCCATTGTCACACATGTTTTCTTCAGCAAATATAAAACCATTAAAACATATAAGCTACAGAGAACAAGTGTGTCTTCAGATGGGTTTTAAACATATAGACAGAGGTCGAGGACATTCCACAACCTCGGAGCAGCCACAACAAAGGCACAATCCCCTTTACACTTTAGGCGTGACAGAGGATAATCAAGAAGCTGCTGATTATTTGATCTGAGAGGCATCTGAGTACAATGAGAGTTTATAAGTTCCATAATATAAACTGGTGCCAAACCGTGTCGAGCTATAAAAACATACATCAATACCTTATATTCTATTCTTTGCTCTATAGATTATCCATGAAGGGAAGCTAAAAATGGGGGTTACATGGTCAATTTTCGTGTTATTAGTCAACAATCTAGGTGCAGCATTCTGAACCAGCTGCAGACGTGACAGAATAGCTTGATATAACGTCCCTATGTGACGTTGGTGTGTTGTTTCTTTTGGAGTGTTTTTATTTTCTCCCCTCACTCCGTTTTCCTCTCGGTTTCTGTCTTTCATTTTGGTTTTCGCAGGTTTACCGTGCTGGTTGGTTTTTCTCTACTGCCAATCATCTGACTTGATGACGTCACCGTGAGGTCTATGCCCATAACCGGAGGCCCGCGACAATATAAAATGGAACGCCAACACCAAGAGCTCGCTCCACATTCGGATTTGTTTTTCGTATGCTTAGATCACATCTCTTGATATCTTCTTTGATTGTTAGTTTGACTGTGATTTTGACTTTGTAAACTCTTCATTCCTTCACGTCTCTGAATTATTGTACTAGTTTGTTGTGCTTGTACTTGTAACTATTCTTAACAACTGAGTTGATCTGTCTGTCAAATTTAAGATCTGCACCAAAAATGACACCAAGGTTTTAACAAATTTTTCACATTAGAAGACGGGCCCTAAACTGGCCCCTGTCTTATAGAGTGGTGGTGGCGTAGTGGGCTAATGCACACAACTGTTAACCAGAATGTCGCTGGTTTGATCCCATAAGCCAACACCATTGTGTCTTTGAGCAAGGCACTTAACTCCAGGTTGCTCCGGGGGATTGTCCCTGTAATAAGTGCACTGTAAGTCGCTTTGGATAAAAGCGTCTGCCAAATGCATAAATGTAAATGTAAACTGACCTTCAATGTCTTCTCACAGCCATTTTGTCCAAAAATGATCATCTCTGTCTTTTTATCATTTAACTGGAGAAAGTTTTTATTCATCCAGCATTTTACATCCTCCAGGAATTCAAAAAAGAGCTTTAACAGACAGGTCAATTAAAGGCTTCAAAGGGAGGTACATCGGTGTATCATCCACATAGAAATTATACGAAATGCCATGCTTAATGAAAATCAAGCCAAGGGGAAGCAGTTATAAAGAAAATAATACCGGCCCCAAAATAGATCTCTGAGGGCCCACGTGACAGGTGCTGCTGATGATGAAAAGTTCTGAATTTTAACTGAAAGCTTTCTGTCCTGCTGATAGGATGTAAACCACTTCAGAGCCATACCATTGATGTCAGCACAGGGTCTTAAATGCAGAATAAGAATATTGTGATCAATGTATCGAAAGCAGCACTGAGGTCTAACAAGACTAAGCCAACACAATTACAAGAGTCCACTTCTAATAACAGATCATTTACTTCTTTAAGAAGAGCAGATTCTGTACTATGACAAATCTGACAGAAATCTATCCAAGAACGTATTCTTCTTTAAAAACAAAGTAAGCTGACTAAAACCGATTTTTTCCAGTATCTTGGATAGAAATGGCAGTTTAGCAATAAGCCGAAAAGGGTTTAGGTCCACAGGGTCTAGATTTGTCTTTTTAATCAAGAGCTGAACCGCTGAATGCTTAAAACTTGACGGATCACAGTCATTTGTCAGACTACAATTTAAAATTGACAAAACACTCGGACCAATGACATCAATAAGCTAAATAAGCAAATTGGGAGGAACCACATCACCACATCATCTTTAAGACGAGAAAGTGATACTGGTTCAAATTCACTAAATGAACCAAATAAAGCACCCAATACAGATGGACCAGATTTCAAATGTGTAATAGAAGACTATAAATCTAATACAATAAATCGTAGCATTACATTTTCTTTTTACTTTTCACAGGTATCAATAGATGGTTCAAGACAACCTGTGCCCATTGGTTTTAAAATTGAGTTATAGCATTGAATAATGCACGATCAATCACATCAGATATATAATTAGCTCTGGTAGTTTTTACTGCTTTTTGATACTTAGATAGGCAATCTCTCAGGATCTCATAAGATACCTGCTGCTTATCTTTATCCATTTGTGCTCTGCTCTTCTGCACTCTTGCCTAATAGACCGTGTATTATCTTTCAGCCAAGGCAGAGGTGTAGTTTTATGATTTCTTATTTTATAAAGCGCAATGCAATCCAAAATATCGGAACAGACAGTATCAAACAAAGTAACCAATTCTTCTGGTCCAATAATATAAGGCGGGCACTCAATATTGCCAGTTAAAACATGAACACTAAAACAGCTGTGAAATCCCTGGCAGTAGATGATGTAACAACCCGTGAGCAGTATACATGAGTATGTTGATTTGGGGGATTGCAAAACAATGCAATATTAAACACAATAGGGTAAAGATCAGAAAGGTCTATAGACGAAATACATCAAATTGGTCTAGGTACTTCAATCATAAACAGTTGCACCTCAAAAATTGTATACCCTTCAGTTGGTAAAAAAATCAACATTTATGTTGATGTTTAAAAACCACAGCTAGGCCCCCACCTCTACCAACAGTCCTAGGGGTGCTAAAAAATTTACAGTCTGTTGGCGAAAGTTCAGAAAAGGGGCTTAAATCACCAACGTTAAGGCAAGTCTCTGTAATAAATAAGAAAGCACATGATAAAAAAAAAAAATTATTTAAAATAAAAGTCCCTTGCTGGAATTGAGATATTTCAGCAAGGGCATTAGTAACTGAAAACCTTTGCATGATTTTGGATCCAAGTCAATAAGTGTTAGTATAAAGTCCAAGACTACAGTATCGGTCAGCAAAGCAAAAAACAAACTAAGAGCACCTTTAACAATTTAAGGTGAAACATGTCATTTTTATGTTAAAATAATTTCTCCTATACCTTCTTAATATTTATAGACAACTAAAAACAAGACATTTGCATGTTGATTCCCCGAAAAGTGTGAACACTGTGGCGCTGACAAAACATGTTTGTTTGAGCATCCTGACCAGCTATATACAGCAACACTGGCTCAACCAACGGCGAGAGTTTGGGGGCAGGCTTATATGTTCAACCAATAGAAGTCTTGAATTGGAGATTTAAGGAAACCTGTCCGAAAACAATAATTGTGTTTGCAATTCCATTCAGTGCCACTAGTGGTGCAAAAAAAAAACACACACTTTCCCTTTAAATATCTAGTTTTATGGTACCTCTTTTCCTGCTCAAGTCTTTAAACCTAAAAGTGATACTCTAAGGAATTTTCAATCCACAAATGAATTAGAAACTATGTTAGCAATGTTTTGTTAGCAAATTAGAAACTATGTTAGCAATGTTTTGCACAATAACACAAATTAAGTGCTGCTGGAGCGATAAAAGGCTGTGAGTGTGTCAGTAAACAGACGACTGTTCTCAGAGCAATCAGTGTAAAGCTCCCCCAAGTAGTCTGCCATGTCGCCTAGCGACAGGTGACACAGCCTCTGGTGACGGACAGCACTGGCCTGAGCTCTGATTGGTCAGCAGTCCTATCCAGGAGGGGAGGGTTAGAGTCTCAATGCAGCAAAAACTAGCTTGCAGCTGTGTTCCTGCCTGCTAGTATAACAAAACCGTTTGTTGTCATTTAACAATACCTTTGATAAGACATTTCAATTATGCATATGTAATACTTTACAGCCCATGCAAAAGAAAAATTACAAATCTCTTTAATACTTTTTTTCTCCCAAACTGCAATGAGATTAAATGGGATTAAAATCTTCAGAGCTTCTCAGATTGTTCTCCTGAGAAAAAGACACAATTATTCTCACGAATCTCCTCTAGAGTTTTAGAAAAGATCTCAATAGTGTTACAAACTGTGCGCAGATTTGCCAAGATACCAAAGTCTGTGATCAAATGTCTTCAACTTTAGATTATATATAACAAAAGACTTCATAATTAAGTTAAGCATTTCTCAAAATGATCTTACACAAGACCAAATTAGCAATGCTATCAAATTAGCATTGCTATACACACGGTCAGTTCATTGCTATACTCTTATTGTATGTCAACAATTGTCTCATTTTCTTCATTTTCTCATATTTCTATTTTTCAGGGTAATAAGGAGAAACATCTGAGACAAAGTTAAGAACCTAAAATGCAAAGGCTAAGAACTCCTTGAAACAGTTAAGAACAGCTATTGTCCTCTGGAAAGGTTTAATAGTGTTGTGTTGTTTTTGTGCTAGCAGCCATCCTACTTGTTATACAACTAATGATGGCCAAATTTGTCTTTTTTCAAGTGTCAATCTGCTTTGTCCCTTCAGTGACCATGTAAACAGAGATGTCTTCAGTGGTATCTTGTTCCCAGACATCTGCCAGTAAAACTCTTGGAACCTCAATCACCCTTCACACCTCCATAAAGGAGGGGGATACACCTGTCTTAATGTAAACTCTCACTTGGGCCGAGCTAGGAGAGTTCAGACAGGCACTGCCAGCTGTTTAACACATCTGCAGCTCTGTACATGAAATATAACAAGTGTTAGCAGCACCACCTGACCTGGAGTTTCTTTGTTACAATAAAAAAAAACATTTACAACAGATTGCACACTCAAGACATACAGTAGGGATGTTAAGTATTTCATGATCCTTCGTGAGACAAAACAGCAGTCCAATTCTCGTAGTAGCAACTGCAACTAAAGTTGATGTAATTCTGGCATGCTCAGCACCATAAAAGAGGAAAACAGCAGACACTTACCATGGACTGTACAGTCTAGCGGAATACGGTAGCATGCCTTGCGATGCACAACATTTACTTTTGAGAAACCTTTGTGTACAACAATGCAAGGCAGTTCTGCATAATTACAGCCATTATTTATCTTTAATGTAATGATGCTACATAGAACATATGTCAAATACTGCAAATGCACAACTGATCTGAGATCAAAGCCTGGAACAAAATACACAGACAGGGCCCGATCAGCCTGGGCCTGGCAGTGAAGCTCTTACCTGAGCCTGAAGCTCCTGATCTTCCTTTCTGGCATCTTGTAGCTCCCGGTGCATCTTCAAGCATTGGTTGTGCCCTTTCCGGAGTTCCTTCTGGTTCTCCTGCAGCTCTCTCTACAGATCCCATAGCCTCTGCTCCTGGATGCCCAGCTATCCAACCACAATAGAGGGCAGGGCGCAGAGGAAAAGAAAATCAATGCACTACAAAGAGCCTCTTTTTCCGCTCGCATGCCTGTTTCACGGAAACCGCCATGACTAGAGCTTCGACATGGTGAAGCCGGACTTCATCTGGCCCTCATCGCAGCCCCCAACATCCACCCTGAGCAGCTCTAGCACCCTTCACATCCACCCTGACACTCTAGACAGGCTAGGACAGCCCTGCACTGAATGCATAAACAAAAATCAATGCTTCTTAACCAAAAGCGAAATCGATTCATTGTTCTACAGGAAATGTATAACACGATTTAAAGCTCAAACGGTACTTCAGCAGATGGATCTTTGTGATAATGCAATTGTAATTGATATTTTACAATTATATTTAAGTATTTTGTGACACTAATTGCATCCTGTTATCTGTAAACTATTCTAAAACATGTAATTTATAATGGTTATTTTTCAAATCATTAAAGCAAGGCCCAAACAGTCGCAAAACATAAATCATTATTACTGTACTTATTACAATACGGTCACCTGCTAATGAAGAGAATGAAGAGGAGGGGAAGATGGGAGGGTGAAAAGAGACAAAGATAAAATAGAAGGTTTGGCAGACCCCTGGTTCTGGTTCAGTTTTTACATCATCAAGCGTCCTCTTCTGCATTTCAAATCGTCGCACGATGACAGCAACATATCCAAAATGAAGGCCCGGGACCCTTCACGACGATCAATTAATCAGCCGCACTAATTAAAGGCCCAAGAGTAATCCACAAATTCGCCTATATCAACACGATTGTGGTCTGGTGACAAGCACTTCAAACCGCCTTGTCTTTCCCATCCGTGAGTTGGCAAAGCAAATGCTCGAATTCTTGCCAGATTGTGCATTAAAAAGATGAGGGAAGAATGAGAATCGTTTGCCTTTAATCCTAAAAACCCAGCTCATCCTTTGGATCTGCTTTTCGGTGTGTGATGCAAGCCGATAACCCTGCTCTTTCTTTCTTTCTTTCTTTGCCTTACAATTGTGCTCTCTCTCCATTCTCCCCTCCTAAACTGATCAATACTTCATTTAAATCATGACATTAGCACACTACAACTGAAAAACCCCCAGAATGGACTAAAAAAGCGCTTCTTGGGCTAAACAAATGGTATGAAAATTGATCTTATGTTTGATTAGTGACCATACATGTTCTTTTAAATGTAAAAAAAACAACATCATTGTTTTGATTTGAGCTCCCAAATGCTCAATGAACAATACTGTATTTTAATCTAGAGAGGAAGGGGGCAGTGTACCAGCATATATTGACATTAAATGAAATGCAAATACTGCTGTTGTAATCAACGCGTATTTGAGATGCTATCGGACGTGTCGCTGAAACAAACCCAAATAACATTTGGTTTGTAAAAGACGCTGACATATGCCTATACAGCTTGGTGCGCAATTGCGCTGTATCCACCCTCATGCATTCATTTATGCAATCCAGATGACATGAGAATTAGAGCCATATGCAAATGCTATGCAAAAACTCCACGCTTACGACTTGAAGGGATGTAATCATCAGCGCAAGGGGTAATGGCAGGAGAAAAAAAAAAGTTCATTTCCAGTTGCGAATCTGCATAACAGGCACACGAAACGGCGAGAGCTAGGCTTATCTGCCTAATGGTCATTAGTGGAGCTTATTTACCTGAGAGCTCTGGGTGTCACAGGCCTGATGAAAGATGAGCAGGTCTTGCAAGAGCCTTTGGATGCTCGCGTTCCGACATGACAACTGCAGTTCGGGTTTCCCATCCCAAAGATGGGCGCAAGGAGGAAAGGAGGGTGTGAGGTGTTTTTGAGAGAGAGAGGAAGAGTGAGAGGAGGTGAGAGAGAGAAGAGGCAAGAGTGGATCACTCCAGGAGCATGCACTTACAGATAGGGTGCCAATGTCAACCAATGAGCAATTAGGCAGACAAGACCAAAGATATTGATCGGGTTTGGGGCTCTTTTTTTCCAGGCTAACTAGGCTGGCTGAGTAAGTGTGATGGCTGCAGAAGCAGTAGGAAGGAGGGGAAGAGTTCAGAAGGGTGATTTCCTTGTTCTCTTGCTGGGCCTAGGGTACTGAGGACGGGACCAGTCATTTAGCCTCCTATTGATCTCACTGTTAAATAACCCCCAAACCTAGCTAGAAGTGAAAGTATACACTAGCAGAATTAATGTAGACCCAAAAGTCAAAACATTACAGTGCCTGATGTGTCTGCAAGACTACTATCTCTTGAAGAATGAAAAGAGTACTATGTTTTGCAGAAGACATCAGGCTGTATGGAAAGATATGGCACAGAGAGCTACTGTATCACTAAAAGTACAGTATGCAGTCGTCTCTAAGCACAGAGTAGGGGTGCTGCATCACCCCCTGTTAAGTGCTGTCAAACTGTCGTATTCTGTGTTGATCTCATTAACATTTACTTATTTGTATTACTTCTGGAGCAGCGGCCAACCCTAAACCCCCCAGCACCAACCCAACCCTAATTTCTACTCATCACTCACTTATTTAAAAAAAAGTATAGCAACAAGACACAAAATATTATCCGTGATAGTGTGATAAATTGAGGGATTTTCAGGCATTACACCGTTTATCTGATTACAGGGTTTACCAGTGTTACATTGTCATGAAAACTATGTTGTAATATTGTTTATAATTTATCATAGATAAGGCAAGCAATTTTATTACACTAAAATTATGTTATCATGTATAATGTTTGCATTTTGTGGTTATACTTTATAAACAGCTTTATATATATATATATATATATATATATATATATATATATATATATATATATATATATATATATATTTATATTTTTGGACTGGTTCTGTTCACTTCCACTGTAATTGCCTTACCGTAACCAAAATTTTTACTTTTTAATTTTTGTGGTGTTCAACATTATGCAATAAATGCTGTCGATTGAGCTTAACTTGTACTGAGCCTGGAACATTTAACACCCATCTTAAACACATCTCTAGTGACCACTTGTCACTCTGATCACAAGTGGTTAGCCGCGACAGATTGCTGTTTCCACTTGGTGTAAATATACATTTCAATAGCATCCCCAGTGACCACCTATGATCAGATTACATCGGGGGAGACTGAATCTCTGATTTTGTGACTACACACATCAGTTTTAAGTGAAGTTGAATTAACTTAAGTGTGTCATTTCTGCACCACTAGCGCCACCAATCAGAATTGCAAAAATAAACATTGTTTTCAAACAGCTTTCCCAAATATTTCCCTAGTTTGTCATTGATCAAAAAAAGCAAGGCCAGACTCATGCCATTGATTGAGTCAGTGCTGTAGTGTCGGGCAGTTGGGACACTCAAACAAACAGAACAACACAGCTTACTTATAATTTTCTCAGCATTTTAAATTGGTGGATTGGAGAATGTATTTTAAAATCCAAAATTTACACTTCACCTTTAAAATCCCTTTAGTGCATGGATTATGTGCTTTGTGAGTCTAAGACCCCTATTACAAATGGTATTAAAATGCGTCTTTGGTGATCTGATGTGGTCAGCGCTAAATACAGGTCTAAACAGGGTCTAAAATGTTTTGTGATCGGACCACAAAAATCACATATGTGGCAAAAACGCATTTGACTGCTTCACATTTGATATGCAAATGCTAATCCATCCTGTATGCTTCCTGGCAACAGCGAAGCACCACCCCTCACCTGTCAATCAATTGCTGCGCTAAACAACAGTTTAAAATTTGCGCGGCTTTAAAAGGAAATAACTCAGACTGAAAATGTTTAAAAAGCAGATACATGCACAAGCTTGAGAACTTGACGGATCTTCTTCAGTGTGTCTGAAATCAACATGCAGGGATACTTATTAGAAGCACAAACAGAAGAGAAGAGCAATCAGTGTGTTTAACAGTGCGAGTGCATTGCAGCTGTACCTCAGTTTTCAACAACTCTGTTCCTTGGGGCCATTTAAATCAGGGGATGCCTGAAGAGCAAAATAATGCATCCCATGAGGATGTGTGCTTAATTTACAGTGTTTACTTAAAATTATAGTTCACCCAAAAATGAAAATTCTCTCATCATTTACTCACCCTCATGCCATCTCAGTTACAGTATGTATGACTTTCTTTCATCTACTGAACTCAAATGAAGATTTTTAGAATAATTTCTCAGCTCTTTTGGTCCATTCAATGCAAATTTTTGAAGCTCCGAAATTCACATTAGTTAGCATAAAAGTAATCTGCAAAACTCCAGTATCAATATATTCAGAAGCAATATGACAGGTGTGGGTGAGAAACAGATACATTTTACATTCTTCTTCTTTTAGTGAGTCACATTATTCATGAATATTGCCCCCTACTGGGCAGGGAGAAGATTTTCAAGCAAAAATGGACTTTAATATTGATCTGTTTCTCATCCACACCTATCATATCACTTCTGAAGATAAAATTATAAAAAATATTTTCAATTTTGGGTGAACTATCACTTTAATATACCTTGCATTGCACTACAGCAAAGAGGAACCATGGAAACCAGATAGACAGAAAAGCTAAAAGCCCATAGGAAAATTGCAATTAAAAACATGATGTTTCTCCTAGACAGCAATGAGAAACAATGGAAAGCAAATAGAGACTTTTTGCGTAAGTCTCCTGCTTCTGAGACATGTTCGCCAAGAAAGACCCCAGTAATCTCACATGTCCTCTAGATTTTCAGAAGAGATTTTAGCAATGTCTCAAACTGTACTCAAATTTGTCAAGACACCAAAGTCTGCAACCAAAAATCTGAAATTTCAATATCAAACTCAAAACATCTCATAAAATTTTTGGAAAACCAAATTATCTGAGCTGATGCTATACGCATATATTTTTATAGTTCTATAGTCATTGGCAGCGCTCTTAAATGCACAGTTATTGCAGGTTAGGAGCTACAGTCTCCATTTGTCTGTCCAAGTATACATGATAAAATGCGTGATCAAATATTTAAAGAAAGGACATCAAAGAAAGGATGTCAAATACACAAAAAATAATTACACGTCACGCGTCACCTCTGTCTTTTGGAGCATGTGCAAATGCAGAGGTCTCTAATTGTGGTCAGATTAACGTATTTACATGCTTGACGAAGCTGAGCTACAATTGAATGATCTAGCTCTGATAGTCTGACTTCGCAAAAATCGGACTGGTGTGTTTTCAGTCAGACTAAAATGTTTTGATGACATTTTTAACATATTGTTTTGGTTCAACTGAAATTGAATTTGTGCACGTAAACATACTGTATTAATTGGTTCTATTTGTATTATTCCAAAGAAAATTTTTAGGAGAACTGTCTGAGATAAAATGGACTAGAAGCAGATTAAAAAGAAACAAATTGTACACGTCAAGTGATCCAGAGATAGAGAGAACGCAATAAAACTAGGAAAATATCTCTCCTCGAAGAGCATGTATACTGTAATTGAAGAACATGTCTGTCTTTCACAAGATCTGCTTTGTTGTGAAGGCTGAAAATTTAAAGTGTTCACTAGTGCTGGAGAGGAGAGATGATGGCGACACCTGATCCTCCACCCACGCTCGTGTTGACCCTTTCCTCAATAATGTCTCTGGAGAACAGTTAGTTAACACTGATTGCCTGCCTACAAACCTGCTCACAATGACAAGCATGGCCTCGGCCAGCTACACTTCAACACAATCAATTATTTCCTCTCTAGCCATGGCCAAGAACATCCTTAAAGCACACAATCTGCGCTAGAGAAACACTCCATTAAAAAGGTGGAGAAATGACATTAGGAAGTTAGGAACCTAGCTTATCTTACTGTCGGGAAAGGAAAGGTGGAAAAAATAAATGCTGCCTTGGCAGACTTTTAGCCACATTCTGATCCGATCATCAAAAATATTTTTACGTCTACAAAATATTCATATGGTAACTTTGTATTGCGTATTATACAATAGGCTTTTCAGTTGCACTGGGTTTCAAAAGTCAAGACCACAGAAAGCTTAAGGATTTTGATTTGATTTTGGTGTAAAATGAATAAGAGATATTTATGATTACTTGTTCTAGGTCAATAATCAAATAAGCAAATCATTAGACATTGACCATGTTAACTCCTTTGTACAAAAGGTTGGATTTCTTTGCATCCATTGAAGCACACAAGATGCTCTTTGGAGCATTTTTGAGTCATGCTGGAAATGACATGGATCATCAGGTTTTGCACAAATGTGTGGAGTCCATGCCAGCTCAAGTAAATGCTGTCATTAAAGCATGTTAATTGTTCAATTCAATTTTTTCACTCTTCACTCTTACTTAGTAAAGAAAAACTGTGTATTGCTGTTTGCAGCCCATTGACTTACAGTTGTGATGGATTTCCAGTTAAAAAAAAGTTGGGTGGGACTTGATTTTATCTTTTGTGAATTGACTGAATCGTGAAATGTGGGCGTTACATACCAGAATGGAGGCAGACCATTTTTTTTTGAGAGTTTGCTAAAACAATGATTTGGTAAACATTATCCAATAGCCCATGTGGCCAAAGAAATATCAGCAGAATAACAAAATTCAGAAAAAAAACAATTCATTCAAGGTCTTCGGTGAACTAAGACCCTTTAAAAAGTAAATAGGTTCAATTTTGATTTCATGTTGACCTTACAATAAATAAGAAAAATAGTAAATAAAAGCATTTTCACAAATGAAACCACTGTATATACCTGAAGCCCCTGCTCTTTTACATAGCCCGATTCCTCTCTGAGTCTATCCGTCAGTGTGTTTTTGAAAACTAATGGTTATATTTTCAGAGGCAGACATGATAATGAAAGGCAGAGGAGAAAAAAATGCAACCCTCAGAGGCGATTGCTCATTCGGAGCAGCTTCAAACATCCCTGTGTTAGAAGGACACCTTAAATATGCAGACTTTTCACGTCACTCCAGACTAAATCCCTAGCAACCACCATAGCAACACACTTCCACCTCGAAGTGAAATGCATTGCAAGTTCCCCTCTGCCACCAGAAAGAGATGGAGGGAGGGTGTGCAAGAGAGAGACTGAAAAAAAAAAGCGTTACAGAATGAAAGCATTATTGAGAGGCAAAAAGAGAAAAACAAGTCATGTAGATTTCATTCATATCAACAACAGCAAACAAAACGGCCAGACAAGCAAACGAGCCACTGAATGAGGGAGCAGAAAACACTGAAGAGGGATCAAATCAGTCTTTGTTCATTCTCCTCATCTTCTACATGTTTCTTTTTCTACATGCAATAGGTGCAGGTGTCCAGAATTGCATGACTGCAGCATCCATTCACAATATAACAGCATCACAAATGTTATGAAAAAGAAATTCATAACCTTAACTCAATTTTGGGAGAAATGCATGCCTGGTTCTCAGTGCTTGAACACAAAAGAAACTAAAAATAAATAACTAGCTTGTGGCATCCAGCGATATTTGTGTTTTCTATTCTTTGGCTTAATGTTCTTCTGTAAATCTGCGTGGTAAGTCTGTTGAAATATAAAGAACAATTAGCTGATCCTTGCATGGCTTTTAACTTATGTTATGGGTGACAAATATCTCAAGTTCAATACAAGTAATATTCTATCAAAATCATCTGTGACATGTTGTCATTTACTACAGGCAATAATTATAACTCTAAAAACAGAAGCAAAAATCACTTTTACAGTAATGCATTTACAATAGATGTCTATGGGGCTAGTCAAATGTGATGCTTTTAGTTTTGTTAAAGCACTTATATCACTTCTTTTGTACAGAAATGTGTAAGAATGGAGCCGTCAAGTTTTCTAAGAAGTTGTCATTAAATTCAGAGGTTCCAACCTATAATTTCAAGTTCTACCTAGAAAGTGATTGGTGACTTTCACGAGTCACAATTACGACAATTCTGATATGAAGTGAACAGCATGCAGCATAAATTAGGTGGAAAACTGGATCATTTACTACAGCATGAAATGAGGCACAAAGTACAACATAACAATAAAAAGTTATAAAAGCACCACAAAATCAAACCAGTTTCACATATAGTGAACTGACACTTGAACAATCAAAAATAGAGTCAAAATATGAGTCTGCTGAATACTGGAAAGACAGACAATGTAAGTACATTAGAAGTATTTTATTTATATAAAAAATAGAAATGATAGACGCACATTGGTACTCTAATTTATAACCCCCCAGATAAGCATGTGTGATCTCACAAACAATAAACAGAATTTGTTTAATTACCCCATTGGCCGATTGCACGCCAAGTAAATATTTCTTGTCTGGAGATATTTTTACCGGAAAACAAGACAAAAATACAAAAATGAAAATTACTTTTACAGTGAAGCTGTCATCTTGTATTTACTGTAATTTCAACATGACATGAATGCAACATTAGCACATTAGAACCCTCACAATCTGACACTTACAAATATAATAATATAATATAATAAATTCCTAAAAAAAAAAAAAAAAAAAAAAAAAAAAAAAGCATTTTTAAGGATATAATATTATATTACTTCAAGTCAACTTTGCCGTTTTCAAAGGTTGCGTTCCCATTAAAAATTAGAAACAAAAAAATTGGGAACTGGGCAGAGCAGGTGGGTCTTCCTGAAGAACAATAATGACCCCTAAGCGACCCACTTCCTTTTGGAAATTTCAGCTTTTTCCCAACCATCTGCTTTCTCCATCTCTGAGATCCTGATACTCAACCGCTGATGAGTTTAGTCAAACTTCATTAAGTTCATAGCTTCAGCCTCGCACTCCCTAGTGGCTCACTCTACCAAACGAGCTCTTCGTCTGGCAGACAGCACTTTACTGCTCCATCTCACAAATGGGGAGAGGAATACTATATATCTCTGTCACTTTCTTTTTCTCCTGTTCTTGTTCTCTTGGGCAGTGTTGGCAAGGAGTCCCCGGTGTGTTCAACATTCACCAATTTGCAATAAGTTAATGGAAATGCATTAATGAAGTCAGAAGTCAGGCTCTTTATGACTTCATTTTAATGACCTCTACCATTTCCTACAGCTGGGAACTCGGAGCCCATTGACACTGGAGGCTCAATTCCCTCCTTATCTGCACAATATCGCCTAAAAATCCTTCAAAGTTCAGCAATTTGCTCCTCTTTTCTGAAACAATTACGAGCAGCCATTGTCAATTACAGACCTGGCCATTATATGGCCCGCAGGCTGTCTCTATATTATCAAAAAATATATTAAACGCTAAGTAATTAGGCTGTGCGTAAAGAAATGTGCTGCTTTTATTTTAAATGATGTACAAACAAACTGCCATGCATGCGTATGCACGTACGCACAAAGCTGTGAAATGTATCAAATAAACATTCTAAAGTTGACGCAAGAGTGAGAGCAAGCTGAGCACTCGGAGAAATAGCGAAGTGGTGTAAGCTAGCAAGCCAAAGACGATGAAAGTTGATGCGGAATGTAGAGCGTTCAATAAGTCCTGGACTGCAAAGTATTTCTTTACAGAAGTTAACAGTAAAGCCATGTGTTTAGTTTGTAAGGAACGTGTCGCTGCGTTAAAGGAATACAATATTAACCGCCACTTCAAGACCAAACACGCGGGAAAATACCTGACTGAAGAGGAGAGGTCATGGACTTCCGAGGCATTCCTAACTAAACTGCAACAGCAACAAAGGCTCTTTATAAAGCTTCACAAATCAAAGGAGGGAGCAGTCAAAGCTAGTTATGTGCTAGCTCACAAAATTGCCAAAATTACAGCTAAACGTTTTCTGGGGGGAATTCATCAGAGTTTTTGCTGGACTCTGCAGAGATACTTTGTCGGAATATCTGGAGCTACAATTGAAAAGTGGAGAGTTTCGAATTTTTCTCTCTGGCCCTGTATGAGAACTGCAATGTGTGCGACACAGCCCATTTACTCATCTTTATATGTGGGATAATGAAAGACTTTGACATAATGTAGGAACTGGCAGCAATGCAGTAATTGAAAGGTATGACAACAGGGAGCGATAAATGTGTGCTAAATTTGGGACTGAAATGGGACAAGTTGGTCTGTTATGACCAAATGTGTCCAAATCTAATGGGGAAAAATGTAGGGCTATTAAACAGAATGCAGGATAAAGAGAATGACATGAACCATAAACAGAAATTGGTGTTCTTGCATTGTATTATTCATCAGGAGGTGCTGTGCAAGTCTGTGCTGAATATTAGCTATGTTATTGATGTTGTAACAAAAATATTGAACTTTATTAGGGCAAGGACATTGAATCACAGTCAATTCATTAAGCTGTTGGAGGAGCATGAGACTGAGCATGCTGACATTGGCTACCACACAGCTCTCAGGTGGCTCAGCCTGGGCAACACACTCACTCATCTGCCAACACTGAAAGAGGTAACACCATCAGCTGATCACCTCCACACATACTCATCCTTGTTAATGGCACTGCATGGTGAGTTCGTAAGACGGTTTGAGGACTTCAAAACAGTGGACTGTGACATGCACATGATTTCCTGTCCCTTAACATGTAATGTGGACAATGATAAATATCTTTTGTTCTGGACCAAACTTACTGCTGTACCTTTAATTCGTTAAGCTGACCTGTACTTTCCATTTGAGAAGTTTAATCCAGCTCAAACTCCAGTCAAGGATCTCACAGCATCTGAAGTCCACTCAAAGCTGTCTGATATTAATCAGAGCAGTCATAAATCAAATTAGCAGGAGATATGTGAATTCTGAACATTGTTTCATGAAAATGATAATTAGCAGCGAAGACTCCATGTCCTTCGGTGAAATTTAATAAAGCTGCGTTTGTTTGTTTTAATTAAGGGAACATAAAGACATGTTATGCTGTCGGAGTGATGCAAATGCTTGTCACGGCTGTGAACAGCTCAAATTAGTCAGCTAAATATGGTGTTCATTTGAATCTAAAAAGTACAGCATAGTTAAGGCTTGAAAATGTATGTGATTTAAACCACTTTGTGTGGTTTATTGATTTTAATGATGCACATTTATTTTTCACAATATAAATATGCAGGTAGCTAAATCAAGCACTTAGGCAGAAAATGAATATGTTTCAAAGTACTTTTTTTGTTTTATAAATTTCACTGTAGTCCAACTTATGCAAACACCTTTGAGACAGCAAGAGGCTTTTGTTTCACTGATATGACCAGAGGGTCAATGATTCGCCAATTAGCCCGACCAGTTAGCCCCTGCTGTAAGATGCTGTAACTACACCATTCTGAGGGCAAAAAGACTGTTTTTCAATTTAAAAGCTCACCATTCACACATACTGTGGACTAAATACAAATAAAATCTGGTTCCGTTTAATCTGAAGTCTCAATCTGACTTTGAAAAGACGTATTTTTTTCCACTAGATGGCAACAAGTACAAAAAAATAGTTTTCTCTATCACAGTCCATCACAATATACAGATCTGAAATGTAGGTGGCGCTCTAATACATTTTAGCCCTCACAAATTTGCTGTCCATATACATTCAATCTAATTTTCAGTTTATGTACCTCACTCATCATTGAATATCTCGGCCTCTGAGTGGACTAGAAGCTCAATCTATGTGTCATTAGAAAGCTGAGATCCTCATCATTGTGATGTATATATCTTTTGAAAATTGGGGGGGGGGTTTCTGTCACCCGGGCCCCCCTCTAGAACCACCAATGTCTTCAAGGCTAGTTTCTTTAGGCGTAAATATTTTGGAAAAAGAAAAATACTTGGTGCACCTTTAAATAATCATTAAATGTGCAGAACGATGTGAAGTTTACCCAAGTACTCCAGAGAGGATTACAAAACTTTTTTTGGTAGAATAAATCATATTTTGTTGCTTAGAAATGCAGTCCAATCCCTGACGTATCCCCATGGACTGGGTTCTTGATTATCTCTCTGCTTCTTCAGTGTTTTGTATGTTGAATGCTCCAACATATTAACTGAAATAAGGTGGCCAGTCAGGTCACCCTCCCTCTCTCCCCCTTTTCTCTTTCTCCCTCTACATTTCCACTGTAGGTAATCAGCTGTCCAGGAGGCCTTGCCCGCACCCAACCGCATACATTAGCATTAATCACAGCCCTGCTGCACTATTCATACCACTGACAAACAAAAGGTTACACTTCTCCTCTGGTCGCTTTCTCTCAATTTCTCCTATTCTTTCTTTCTCTTTTCTTGTTGCATCTTGACTCGAGAATTTCCTCTTTCTTATCTGGAGTAGACAGGCGAGACAAATGCTTTGAAAGCGACCAGGAAAGCAAACCGAGCTCCGCCACAGCCAGATAAATCATAGATGAGGCACTCTGAGCTCTGTTCACATAATACCACCTTTCACACTGACTAATACCGTAAACTGAGAATGCCTGTGTTTTTCATCAAATATTCATGCATGCATAATTAGACAAACAAAAATTCACGCATACACTATGTTTTTATGCATGTCGGACAGAAAAAAGTGTCTTGATGCATGAGATATACAAACTGAGTATGTATAAAGAAAGTATCTAGGAGCGTGTGTGTGTGTTTTAAAGTCTGTCAATAAAATAATGCTGATGCACTGTACATTATATTGCTGCCTCCTTTCTTATGCCTGACTCCCTTGTGATCACCAGGCAATTACTGAAAAAGAAATCATCGCTTCACTTCATTTTCGCTCTCCCTAACTTTAATTGGTTAATGCATCCTTTACTGCTGCACTGTTACCCTCTGCCGCCCTCCCTCTACACTCTCTCTCCTCCTATGGTTCGCCTGCTTTCTCTCTCCTTTGTTTCTCTCATTCACGCCCACTGCAGCACACTGCAGCTGAGAATGGCTAATTAAAACTGAATCTAGATATAAAGCAAAATATGACATCCTCCGCTCCATTTGTTCACGCACAAAATGACTGAATGTCAGTGTCATGGAAAATGTTTGTATTTTTTCAATAAACATGCAAAAATAGAAATAAATTGAGGCTTCCTAATGATATTATGTCCCAGAATGAGTAAAAAGAAATGTCTGCCAAAACCACAATTAAGCCTGCATGCTCCAGACTCAAAGCCTGCTCCTAAACGTAGCCAGAAATATTATGCTGCCTTATAAGATACCTTGTTTTGGCTAAAGTCTAAGGGGCTGTTCACACTGAATGCATTTTTGAATCCATCGGCTCCGTTTTTCAATTGATTTCCTAGGTAAACATGTACTACATGGACATCTTTGATGGTATACGTTTTTTATATTTGAATGGCCCCTAAGGCAGCATCAGATGTATCCATTTTGTAGGATTGTGTAGAAGGCAATCCTAGAATGCACAACTACTCTGAGAAAACATTAATTTAAACATTTAATAAATCTAAAATAGCAGTCAGGTTGAGATTAATGGCAATAATATATATATATATATTCAATACCGACAAGTATCGATAAATACAGTTCTATCTATTAGATATAATTGACTATTTTACACAATATTTGCATGTTATGTATTATTTATGCTTATTAGAGAAAGGGATTGTTAGCTTAGCAACATGTAAAACTCATTTGAAATCGTCTCGGTTACGTATGTAACCTCCGTTCCCTGATGGAGGGAACGAGACGTCGTGTCGAAGAAGCGACACTAGGGGTCTCTCTTGAGCGCCGAAAGATACCTCTGATCTATGAAAAAAGGCCAATGAGAGTTGGCGAACAGTATTTGCATACTTCGCCTCCGGATACGGATATAAAGGCGAGAGAAATACGCTCGTTCATTCAGGATTTTTCTGAGGAGCCGGGAGTGTACCGGGCACCTCAGCGGCTCGGCTCAGCGATGTGGCCGGGAAGACACGACGTCTCGTTCCCTCCATCAGGGAACGGAGGTTACATACGTAACCGAGACGTTCCCCGTCTGTCGCTCACTTCGACGTCGTGTCGAAGAAGCGACACTAGGGGTCCACTTCAAAACTCGCCATGCGCTGAGCCGTGTACGTGTACTGCTGACACAGAAGCGGGCAGGTATTTGCACGTGCACAAGCGACCAACTGTGTTCAGGCTGCACGTACTCTTCCCCAATGCCCCGAAAAAGTGTCAGCATCCTTTTGGTTACCCAGGGGGGAACAAGGTGACGCTCCCAACTAGGGAACGGGCCAAGCCTGGCTGGGCCTCTTTTCTCTCTATGTTTTCTCAGCATAGAGCAAGAGCAGCCGGGGCCCTTACCGCATCGAGGGAAGGGGGTCTTATTCCTGAATTCCTATTCTTTTAGGGGGAAAAGACCCTGCGGAGGCCACACCCGCCCAGCAGGGGAGGTAAAGGTGGCAAAATACATCACATGGCCACTTTGGGCATGTGGGAGGAAATGGCGTGGTGGTAGATCCAACCTCGAGGAGGGTTGCTACAACACGGCGACCGGAGGGCAGCGAAGGACTGCCTAAGGGAGACGCGGGTCAGCTCGTAAGGTGACCGCACCGCGGAAATACACACAGGAGGAGTCCCGTAGGAGGCCTGATCTGTGGAGCACCTATTCCAGTAGGGGTAGCCGGAAGTACCCGTAGTGGACTGGACCAGCACGTTCCTCCGCTGAACTGCTGCGGGCCCGAAGGGCTAGGAGGAATCAACCAGGGACCTAGGTCCTCTGGGACAAAAGCGCACTGTTTTGCCTTGGCAGAGGGAAACGGCGCTGGAACAAGCGGTTCACCCGGTCAGATCGTCGACGTGTACCGAGTTCTATGGGCTCGGACCTGAGAGAACACGGGACGAGACTGACTCAACCCTGAGATCGTAAGGGTGTTAGGTGCTGCCCATCCTGCAGCTCTGCAAATGTCTGCTAGGGAGGTGCCCCTCGCCAGTGCCCATGAGGATGCCATGCTCCTAGTGGAGTGGGCTCGAACCCGTAAGGGGGGGGC
Source organism: Moxostoma hubbsi (assembly GCA_032164185.1). NCBI lineage: Eukaryota > Metazoa > Chordata > Actinopteri > Cypriniformes > Catostomidae > Moxostoma > Moxostoma hubbsi. Next base: position 13,334,011 of record JAVLUX010000002.1, read on the forward strand.
ATGGCCTGGGTGTGATAGGCCAACTGAATGGCATCCACCACCCAGTGAGACACCTCTGTTTGGAGACAGCGTTCCCTTTCTGCTGTCCTCCAAAGCAGACAAAGAGCTGCTCAGAGCGCCTGAAGCTCTGGGTGCGTTCCAGGTAGGCACGCAAGGCACGTACCGGACACGACAGTGAGAGGGGCTGGGTCTGCCTCCTCCCGCGGCAGCGCTTGTAGGTTCACTACCTGAACTCCAGAGGGCGTGGTAGGAACCATGGGCACATAGCCCAGTCGAGGTCTTAGGATCACAGAGTATCCGCCGGACCGAGCTCCAGGCAAGTGTCATTAGTAGGGAACGCTTGCAGGTCCCCGACCCTCTTGATGGAAGTGAGCGCGATCAGCAGGGCCGTCTTTTCAGGAGAGGGCCCCGAGCCAACTGATTCTAGCGACTCAGGGGGGATCTCTGAAGACCGGCGAGGACCACCGAGAGATCCCAGGAGGGGAACAGGTTTGGCCAGGAGGGGTTTAACCTCCAGGCACCTCTTGGGAACCTGACGATTAAGTCGTGCTTACCCAGAGACTTGCTGTCTACTGGGTCGTGGTGAGCTGCGATAGTGGCAGCATACACCTTGAAGGTGGATGTGGACAGCCTCCCCCCCAACCTCTCCTGTAGGAACAGGAGCACAGACCTAACTGCGCACCTCTGTGGGTCTTCTGCCCGGGAAGAACACCAATTCACGAACAGACGCCATTTCAGGGCGTAGAGTTGCCTGGTAGAAGGGGCTCTGGTTTGGTTGAACGTGGCTACGACCGTGGGTGGTAGACCAGCTAGATCTTCCGCATCCCGTTCGGGGGCCAGACGTGGAGGTTCCAAAGGTCTGGGTGCGGATGCCAGAGTGTGCCCCGTCCCTGAGAAAGAAGGTCCTTCCTCAGGGGAATTCGCCAGGGAGGGGCTGTCGCAAGGAGTACAAGGTCCAAGAACCAGGCCCAAGTGGGCCAGTAAGGAGCCACGAGAGTGACTTGCTCCTCGTCCTCCCTGACCTTGCACAGCACCTGTGCAAGAAGGCTCACTGGGGGAATGCATACTTGCGCAGCCCAGCCGGCCAGCTGTGTGCCAGTGCATCTGCCCTGAGGGGAGCCTCTGAACGGGCGTACCAGAGCTGGCAGTGGGAGGTCTCTCGGGAGGCAGAGGGGTCTACCTGGGCCTTGCCGAACCGTTCCCAAATCAGCTGAACCGAGTGGGGGTGAAGCCTCCACTCTCCGCCAGGCAAGCGTTGTCATGACAGCGCATCCGCTATCACATTGAGGTTGCCGGGGATGTGAGTGGCACGCAGCGACTTGAGTCGGTGCTGGCTCCAAAGGAGGAGACGACGGGCGAGTTGTGACATGTGACGGGAGCGTACGCCGCCTTGGCGATTTATGTACGCGACCGCAGTGGTGCTGTCCGACCTGACTAGGATATGTTCGTCCCGAATTAACAGGAGAGACTTCCGCAGGGCCAAAAGGATGGTCAACAACTCGAGGCAGTTGATGTGCCAACGCAGCTGGGCCCCTTTCCAACGGCCTGAGGCTGCGTGCCCGTTGCAAACGGCGCTCCAACCCAATCTGAAGGCGTCGGTCGTGACCAGGACGCGTCTGGACACCTGCTGTAGGGGCACTCCAGCCCGTAAGAAACAGGTCTGTCCAGGGGTTGAATGTCTGACGGCAGGCGGGGGTGATTGTTACCCGGTGCATGCCGTGGCGCCATGCTCGTCTCGGGACTCGGGTCTGGAGCCAGTGTTGGAGCGGTCTCATATGCATCAACCCCAGCGGCGCGACCGCCGCGGAGGACGCCATATGCCCCAGGAGCCTCTGGAAAAGTTTTAAGGGGACCGCTGTGCCTGGCCTGAAAGTGGCGAGGCAGTTCAACACTGACTGGGCATGCTCGTTGGTGAGACGTGCCGACATTGAGACCGAGTCTAACTCCATCCTGAGAAAAGAGATGCTCTGAACTGGAGTGAGCTGGCTCTTTTCCCAGTTGACCTGAAGCCCCAGACGGCTGAGGTGCCTGAGCACCTGGTCTCTGTGGGTGCATAGTAACTCTCGCGAGTGGGTCAGGATGAGCCAGTCGTCGAGGTAGTTGAGTATGCGGATGCCGGCTTCTCAGAGCGGGGCAAGAGCTGCCTCTGCGACTTTCGTGAAGACGCGAGGGGACAGAGACAGGCCGAAGGGGAGGACTTTGTACTGATACACCTGGCCCCCGAACGCAAACCGCAGGTAGGGGCGGTGTCGGGGCAGGATGGAGACGTGGAAGTACGCGTCCTTCAGGTCTACCGCTGCGAACCAATCTAGATGCCGGACGCAGGTTAAGCGTGAGCATTTTGAACGGGAGTTTGTGCAACGCTCGGTTGAGAACTCGCAGGTCCAAGATTGGTCGTAAGCCGCCGATTTTCTTGGGTACGATGAAGTAAGGGCTGTAGAAACCCTTCTTCATCTCGGTTGGAGGGACAGGCTCTATCGCGTCTTTGGCCAGAAGAGTCGCGATTTCCGCACGCAGGGAGTGGGCATTTGTGGGCCAGGTGACCCAGAGACATAGGAAATAGCTCATTACAGAGAATGAGAATGTGAAAATTAATTCGACAAGAAAAAATTTTCCTCCCGGCCCTCCACCGGGGACGGAGCGGTCTTACCAGCCTCCGGAGCTAACATCTTGGTCCCTGGGTTGAACGTCTACGGACAGCCTGGGAGCCTTCCGGGTCCTTGAGGGGGTCCGTGAGACGGGGGCGTCCGCTTCCTGCGGAGTGCTCGATGCTGGGGCTGAGAGCTGGGCCCGGGTTGAGGCGGAGCAGGGTGTTTCATAGCCGCAGGAGGACGCCCGTCGGCGAGCAGACGGGGCATGGCCCATGGCAGCAGGCTTGCGGCGGGGCAGGATGTGCAGTGGCCTCCGTCTGCCTCACCGCTGAGGACTGCTGGGCAGAGTCGTCAACGGTGGCGCCGAATGGACGGAGCTGGGAGACGGGGGTGTGGGAGAAGGTGTGCCTTGTCTGCCTCCCGCATTTCGACCAGGTCCAGTCCACAGGTGCGTTTCTGGACCACAAGGGGTGGCCATCGCCTGTTCGAGTGCCGGCGCTTCTGACCTCCGTGGCCCGGGGGCGCGGTTGGTCATCCAGCGCAGTTCCTGCAGCACATCAAGAACAGGACTACCCAAGGTGCAATTTTGAAGTGCCTTGGCCTGGCGTTGGTTGCAGGAAGGGCCGTGGCGTGCAGAGTGGAAGACCGTTCCACTGCGAGGGTAGTGAGAGCGGAGGAGCGAAGAAGCCTTGGCTCAACTCGTCGTGCACGTCCGGGAAGAAAGGAATGGGGGGGGGGGGGGCGTGGCTGTGAGCGGCGCACCTGCCCGTGGGACCGATCAAGTAGCCCGGGAAAGCATAGCGGATCTCCGTGCGTCAGGCTCAGGCTGGGCGGCAGACTCGAAGGTGGCGGCCCAGGCGAGCGATCAGCATCTGATGCCGCTGTAACGCTCTCCGATGCAGCGGTGATGTCATCCAATTCTGAGGCAAGCAAGCGTGCCGGGGAGGCGGGCGGTTCGAGGGGGTTTACCCGGCGAACAGAGCCCGTCATATTCCCCAAATCGCCTTCATCGCCCGCGGCGCCTGCGTCAATCCCGTAGGAAGGAGGCGAGGCGCGGGGGGGCGGCTAAAGTGGCTTTCTCTCATTACAAAAGAAAGCCGTGCGAACGCAATGCTATAATGGCCATGTTCTCACACAGAGAAGATGAACCATTGGAGAGAATGCTCATCCCGAGCTCAGACAGAAGCAAACAAGCGTGCCGGGGAGGCGGGAGGTTCTAGGGGATTTACCCGACGAACAGAGCCCGTCATTGTCCCCAAATCGTGTTCATCGCCCGCGGCGCCTGCGTCAATCCCGTAGGAAGGAGGCGAGGCGCGGGGGGCGGCTGAAACGGCTTTCTCTCATTACAAAAGAAAGCCACACGACCGCAATGTTGCCATGGCTATGTTCTCGCACTGAGAACATGAACCATTCATAAAACACTGCCTGCGTGTGATCGCAGCCCAGGCATGCAAGACAGTGTTTTATGACCGAGAGAGGTGGGGAGAAATCACCGCATCCAGAAACTACACAGGGGCGGAAATTACATCTTTATAAAGACGCGTCCTGAAAAGGACGTTCAATGCCGCTGTGTAATGCTCTTTCAGAGAAATAAACTCTTTTATGGGGAGAATCACTCTTTCAACTCTTTTAACTCTGCGCTGTCGAAGCGCCCAGGGGCAAACTGCACACCGGCAGTGAAGAGAAAAGCCGCTGTAGTGCGCCGTAAATCCAACAGCAAAGCAGAGCGTCAGAGGATCAGAAGCAGGATCAGTTGTGTTACTCGCAGCTGACTGCATACACACGACCATCGGCTCCGAAGAAAATTACTGAATGAACGAGCGTATTTCTCTCGTCTTTATATCCGTATCCGGAGGCGGAGTATGCAAATACTGTTCGCCAACTCTCATTGGCCTTTTTTCATAGATCAGAGGTATCTTTCGGCGCTCAAGAGAGACCCCTAGTGTCGCTTCTTCGACACGACGTCGAAGTGAGCGACAGACGGGGAAAGTTTAATATTGGAGTCTCCGCGCTTCGCTCAGGAGCCCTATTTGTGTGCCGCACATAGTGCCTATGTAGCACAGTAGCTGCAAAATCAGTCTCATTAGTACAATGTACTAAAAAAAATATATGCAACATCACAAAAGGAATACATGTCTCGAGACAAATGTGAAAACGTGTCTCACGTTTTTAACAGTTGGAAGTTCTTTTAAACTTGAGACGGCATCTTAAAATGTAACAAGTGCTGAAAGCAACTGCATTGCGAAGCGCTGAAAGAACAGTGAGACATGACACAATGGTCAAAAGCATCCATCTAATGCATGTTTACATACTGTACGAAAACAATTGATGAACAGCATGGATGGATGTGGAAACAGGTTTGACCTTCGGCCACGTCCACACTAGGAAACTCCATTTTCAGTTTCCTAATGGCAGCATCTTCCAAAGTATTCGGTACTAGAGAGTGCTTACAAAAGTTTGCTTTCTGGTGGAGAAAAACACTATTTAACTGTGGATGAGTGGAATAAACTTAGTAAAAATCTATGTGTCTTTAACCACAAACGTATTAGGGTGGACATGGCCTTAGAAGGCAGCTGCCTATGTAGGCCGTAGACAGCAAAGCAGCTCACAAAGTCACATGTGATTTCGAATTAGTTTTTTTGTATATCCCCTAACATTTCTGTCTGGTTTCGCTGTCAAACAACGTGGCCAAAAATAAAATAAAAGGCATTAATACTCATAGTGCAATAACTTTTGTATACTCACAGATGTCTGTCACAACTCAAAGTGTTTAATTAAAAATTCTCTCTCACGTTATAGGAATTGTTTTTTGGATGAGCAGCAGATAACAGACAGAGGCGTATTATTCAGCTGGGCAGCTCATCTTGACAGCAACTCCAAGAGAGGCTGTTATTAAGCTGTGGTGCTGTGTCTGTGTAGGAGCACAATAAACCTTCCTCTTCTTTAATTAACTTTTATGGCTGCCAAACAGGATAAACTGACACCTGTCTTACACCACACAGCAGCTTATTTAGTTTCAGCCTCATCTCCTCCACATGGGCGTAGCTGTGTGTGTGTGTGTGTTGTTTGTGAGTGAATAACCCAGACAGTTATAGAGAAAGAGAGAGAGTGATAGAAAGAGAAAGACATAACATAAATGATATTTGCTAAAGCAGCAACTTCAAAGTAGGTCCACCACTTTGTCAGCAGAACTTGACAGGGAAGTTAGTGATGTTGCCCATTTCTTTAAGCATTCACCTTCGAAAAATGAGCGAGAAAATCATCTAATCATCTTTCCATTCTGTCCTTTGTAAACCCGCCACCCTCTCGTTCTGCTCGCTACAGTGGAGCAAACGCCATTAACTGTGTTTGCTGAGTATCACATTGTGTGGTTATTCTCATGCCTGACACGGGGCCAAACATTCATTTTATTTTCGCCACCTATGCACAAACGAGTGAAAAAGTTGCATCTGTCTAAGGGTAGACTGAATTATCTAAAAGTAAAATTAAGAGCCCAGTGGGGATTGGTTACAGCAGAGAAAGTTTCCACATCCACAATACTTTGCAATTAGCGCTGCTCAATTAGCATCAGAACAGTGTCTCCGCTTCACAAACAGAATCAAGCCTAGCTGGATCAAGAGTTTGAAGCTGTAGGGATTTAATGATGGTATTTAATATGCAATGCTGTTTTCTACCTGAGAAATGGGCAGAGATAAATCCAATTCTCAGTTGTCTTCACAAGTTGAAAGAGCCAGACAGCATTGTGTGGGGAAAAGAAAATGAAATCCGACACCTCATGACAAGACCTGAAAGAAGTGCATTGTTTGTTTGATACACTTGGCTCCGACAACAATCTCCCTGATCCTTTATTGTGAATCGAACTATATAATTCATTTTAGTGTATTTCCTCAAATATTATCCTCGTTCAACACCGCATCCTCATGCATGTTCACTATGTTTGGTCTTCGCTATATGGCATGCATCATTATATTTACTATAAAGTTTAACCCTTTAATGACAGCCCAGATTGTCTTTGGGAGATTGGTGAAATGATTCAGCATTTGTTATCACTTGTTTGTTTGACTGTGCTAAGAGAGAACATTGAGATTTTGTTGCCAAAGAGCAATCTTCGTGAGCAATCTTCAAGGCATGGCATCTGGTCATGTGGGAACCAGGAAGCAATTGCTTTCATATAAACAATGGTAAGCACAATTCAGAGGTTGTATTTTCGCTCTAAAAAGAATTCTGATGGTTAGGTTTAAGGGTGGTGTTTGGGTGAGGAGGTAGAGTTAATAAAATATGTATTCCTGTTGACTGTATTACATAATTTACAACTAAAAAAAACAACCTACTGTTGGTGCCACTCTGTAAAAGTTTCACCCAGAAGCTAGAGCATACATGTGCCCATGCGTTCAACAACACTTCCAGCTTCTATCACCAGGGTCAGTGATTTGAATTCCGGTAAGCACAAACAGATTTCAGCAGCAGAACTTTCGACCTTCGACCTACTGTTGCAAAATTCATAGTGCAACATTTGGATGAGTAAATAATAAGAATGACATAAATTATAAAAATATCACTTATAGATAGGCACATTATTTTACTGATATGTTTTTGAGGCATCGATATATTAATATTAGTCGAAATTTAATCAGAAGCCTAATTTGTGTTCTTTCCAATTCACCATATGTTGGCCTTCCGTTTAATGTAGTCTGGTGTAATAGCTATGGGAGACCACAAGGGGGTGATATAATATTTACTGTACTTAATACAAAAGGATTTGCTGATGCCGTGCAGGTGGCAGTCCAACGTTGTGCATCTATTCACCATACCCAAAAAAGTTACAAAGATTTTGCTACTTCAAGAATGAACAAAGTAATGTTGATGAGTTTGCAGGTTAGTGTATGAAACTGGTACAACTGTGCAAACAGAATGATTAGATATGGCAATGTTTATTATGCAATTTCTCTATATGTTGCTTGAATAGGTTTCATTCAAGCTGTCAAACCACAAAAAAGACATACCTGTAACTGAAAATACATAGTGTAGGCTATGTGAAAGACACACATATACAATACATCATCCAGTGATGATTAGAGTAAATAATCTATGACCTTTGATGATGATTTGGGTCAAATTTAACAGAAACTACACTACCGATCAAAACTTTTGAAAGACTTGACTGATGCCTTGTCCACACTAATACGTTTTCACTTGGAAATGCATCTTTTTCTCTCTGTTTTGGCCTTCCGTCCACACTGAGACTGTGTTTTGGTCCATGAAAACTGTGCTTTTTGAAAACGCACTCCAAAGTGGTTTATTTGAAAAAGGAAAACAAAACAATGGAACATTGTAGTGTGGACTGTGAAAACAGATATATCTGAAAATTATGATGTATTTGTTGTCACGTGACGCAGATATGTGATCTATCCAACCAAAACAATCAAGATATACCGTGCTATAGAGGCACTGTTGTACTTGATACTCACTTTGATAGCATTGTTAAAAAATAAATGTTATTTTGTACAACCACCACATTGAGTTCCTTCAAAGGCGAAGGGAAGTTTACTTGGAATTGGTGTCCGGTGACAGAACACGAGGACAATTGCGTTTCAGACCGTACATGCAACAGGGATTTTCTGCATGCGCAGTAACATGATTTAAGCGTTTTCATACTTTTCAGTGTGGACAAGCAAATTTTGGAAAATGCTTGAAGACGCTAGTGTGGATAGTAGTTCAAATGTATCAGGATTAATTTAGACATAGCCTGAAATGTTTCTCATGATCTTAAAAATATTTTGATCTGAAGGCATATGCTTAAATATGCCCAATAAGTGCCCAACATAGATCAGTATTGTTTAAAAAGCATCCCAGGGCGATACCTCAAGAAGTTGGTTGAGAAAATGTCAAGAGTACATGTCTGCAAATTCTAGGCAAAGGGTGACTACTTTGAAGATGCTAAAATATATATCACAGTTTTGATTTATTTTTGGATTTTGTTTCATCTCAACATAATTCCAATAGTTCCATTTATGTTATTCCATAGTTATGATGACTTCACTATTATTCTAAAATGTGAAAAAAAAAAAAAAAAAAAAAAAAAATATATATATATATATATATATATATATATATATATATATATATATATATATATATAAAATAGAGAATGAGTGTTTTAAAATAATATATTATTCTAAAATTTGAAAAATAATAATAATAATAATAATAATTATAATAAAGAATAAGTGAAACTTTTGACCGGTAGTGTGAGTTGCGCTCTGTGGCGCTGCAGCATTGTAAGCAGCCTCAGGAGTCTTAGCTGGGTGCAGCCAACAGACAGCAAGTGACAGCTGCGGTGTGCATACCTTTTAAAAAATATTGCTTCTAATTTTAGAACGTGCCACGTCATCCATAAGATGAGTCCGGTGTGACCCTTTTAAATTACCCTGCCACTCACAATTTACTAAGCTGTGTTCAGAAATATGTATGAAGAGACAAACGCTATTGCGTAACCATTAGCCCTATTTATATATGACAAAAAAAAAAATGCTGATATATATCGATAATCATTAGGAAAACTTTCTGATTATCAACGCGTAAAAAAGGCAGCGATTCCAAGCCTAGTAAATAATGGCAATGCTCATTTTTTGGTGAGCTAATCCTTTAAATTCAAGCCAGCTCAACACTAGAATAAGGTGTAAAATAGTTTCTCTAGTCTAAAATATTTTATGTAAATTACATTTTATACCAATGAACTTCTGCTGAAAAATTAAAGGAGGATTTTATTTTTGTTTAACTGTTGCTGCAGTCTAGCCTCAAGCCCACGGCTGATTGGTCCGTTCTTATGCTGTGTTCCATTTGTCTTGGATGTCGGAGCTCGGGACTCAGATTGAAATCCAAGTTGGATGCGTTCCATTTACACACAACATGACAAGTCGGAAAAACGGATTGATGCCTCCAGGAAAGTAATTGTTGCACTAGCTCTTTCAGAATACAGAGAGCTACAAAATAAGTATGCCCTTCACCTAAAGGCGGGTGCACACTGTACAATTTATAAAAGTCTCCAAGATTGTTGCTTGTCAGACTGTACAATATGATCGCATAGATATCGCCATGGCACACCGAGCGACATTAAGTCAGACTGTACGATACACATCGTAGTGGACTCTTGTCCCAATCGTCCCGATCAGTGAACGAGACTCGCGTTAAAGAAGTGTTGCAGAATAGAAGCGAAATGGCAAATTTGCCCACCAACGAGGAGCATTTTTTTTCTCTCTCTGAAAGTCGGGACATCAGCACTTCTGTTGCTCCAATACCACTCCATCACAAGCATAGGCTAACATTTACAAGAAAGATGGATTTTGTCAAATAGGCCTATAATAATAGTCCAATCACATATACAGAAAATGACAGATGTTGAGAATGAACGTGAGTGCAGGAGGTAGCCTACAGTAATAATGAGCTCCCACAAGCAAATATTTATTGTGGAAATAAAAAGACTTGTGGCCCAAAAAATTACAAACTTCTTCGTTCACATTGGAGAAAACAAAAAAGGTGGGTTATAGTACGTATTTCTCCTCGTTTAGATTAGTAAAGTTTAGGCCAATTCCCTATGGATGATGCACAAACATGACGAATATTTCTATTCAAATAACTGTATTTGCTGATTTGGATTAAAATGTCCCATAAATACTTACCAGTATATTCTGTTCAATCTTTCTATTTTATATTTCTATTTATTTATAAATATAACTGGAGTGGTGTGAATCTTAACTAAAGAAGTTTACAGATGTTTAAAGTAAATTTAGTAATTTAGCTATTAAATAGTAATTAAAATAACGTTGCAAAGAAAATGCATTATAAATGTAAAGAAAAAAAAATGAAAAGAAATGAATGTATCGGACGGTCCTCTGTGGATCCTTGAACATATCCATGTTGATGACCAAATACACTGAAACACACACATTGTTTACATTATAGCCATGACCTACAGTAACTCGGAGATCTCACAGTTATTTACAGTATGCTATGCATGTTAAAAAGCAGACACAGATAAATTGTACACAACTAAAAACATTTTCCACACCTGAATACATAAGATGTACTGACCTAACTGTGGTTCCCTCACCCGTGTACTGAATGCAACCACATTCGCAGGTCCAAACAGCTGTTCTAAACTTTTTAAAAATGTTTTAAATGTGTTTTCCGTTACAATCTGCTTGGTTTGTAATGTTAGGCAGTGTTGTTGTAGCAACATCAACCATTGTTGCTATTAGCAGCAGCGACCTAGCCAATTTGAGCTGTATCAGTTTATAAACAACACATTGCGTGGTAATTCACGCATAACAGGATCGTAGTAACATGCCTATGGTAATAGAGTAGGCAACGGTAATACAGTATTGTGTATGTGACTTACTAATTTGGCACACAAAAAAGACAAAAGTGCTAAAAAACAACTTTAAACCCACAGCATACTCAGTCGATGCTCTTTGCAGCCATCTTGCTTTCTGAACTCGGGGTCCTCCGAGTTCATCCGAGATTCCGAGTAGGAATTCTGACATCGGGGGGTGTTAAATTGGTCAATTCCGGTCTAGGAACTCTGAAAATAACTCTGAGCTCCGACTTCCGAGACAAACGGAATGCGCGATTAGTGAACATTCTCGGGCGACATGCATCTTCAATGCTTCAAATCAGTTAGAATATCAAAAGTCTTAGCTTTAGTTTAAAAGGCCTACCTGCAGGTAATCGAAATGGAAATATTTTGAATGTAAAAGGACAAAAGTGACACTAAATAGTGGCATCCAGGATTAGTTTGGCAGATGAATGTAGCTCTGGTGCTGTAGTGAAGCACAGTGAGACGGCTACGCTAGGCAAAACTGCATCGTGGTGAGAGATGGGGGTTAGCTATTGACTTACTCTATTGATTTTGGCATAGGAGTTGAGTACTTAAAATCACAACAACTTTTAATCCAATGTGATGATTGTGTGCAATATCAATCCCTCACAGAATGCACATGAAATCAGTGCAAAACAGCTGTGGTGGATTAGGACAAACTGGCAGCCACTACTGGCCCATAATGACACAGAAAACACTAAAAGCCCCTGGAAAGAGGAAGAGAATACAGCCTGTCTAAAATTCCCTTCACACTCTGATGGCACACAATTTCATCCATCCATAAAGTGAATCATTTGTGTGAAAGTTTATGTGGCCATTTGAATGGCAAATAAATCCAGTTTACCCACCAGGATAATTTATGCCAGGCTGTGGCCCTCTAACTCAGCATAGCACAGCATCATTATTCCACTTTCACAGCCCCTCATTCCTACTGACCTCCCCGTCCCACCAATGACTTTCTGAAACCTTCCGTTAGCCCATAAGATTGAACTCTGACATCCAGTCACACCTCCTGCTCACATCAAGCACACTCTTCAGCCTTTTCGACACCTGGACAAGTGCACCAAATCTAGACCAGACCTGATCTGGCATGCTATACACATTTTTATGAATGTATTTGAAATATGTTTATATCCAAAGAAACATAAGGCTGATACATACACTGCTTGGCCCCCCAAAAAAAGTTGCTGTTTGGATTTAAATAATGGTTATGATCTGGGGTCGATTCAGTTGGTCAGGTCTAGGCTCAGCAATGTTATGTGGCAATAAAAAGAATTCAAAAGAATACCTGAATGTACTGAATGACCAGGTTATCCCATCAATGGATTTTCTTCTTCGCTGACGGAATAGGCACATTCCAGGATGACATTGCCAAGATTCATTAGGCTCAGATTGCGAAAGAGTGGTTCAGGGAGCATGAGGAATCATTTTAAATCATGAATTGGCCATCGCAGATCCTGACCTTAACCTCATTGAAAGTCTTTGGGATGTGCTGGAGAAGACTTTACGGAGTGGTTCGACTCTCCCGTCGTCAATGTCGCTTTTAGTTTTGACCATGGTGCATATTCATCGTGGCATTGTTTGACAACCTTAGGCAAAGTCACAACATTTATTTCCATCTAGAGATGCATTTATTTTTGGCCGAGATCTTGTATTGATGATGGGAGAGTCGAAGCACTCCATAAAGTCTTCTCCAGACCATCCCAAGGACTTTCAATGGGGTTAAGGTTAGGAATCTGTGGTGACCAATTCATGTGTGAAAATTATTCCTCATGCTCCCTAAACCACTCTTTCACAACTTGAGCCCAATGAATCTTGGCATTGTTGTCCTAGAAATGCCTGTGCCATCAGGGATGAAAAATCCAATTGATGGGATAACCCGGTCATTCAGTACATTCAGGTACTCAGCTGACTTAATTGTGCAGCATAACGTTGCTTAGACTAAACCTGACCAATTGAAGCAACCCCAGATCATAACCATTTTTTAAATCCAACTTTAACGTTGCTAGCGCCATGCTCTACCAGGTCAGCTACAGAAACCATACAACTTCCAGATCCACAGGGGCCAATGCAGCCTACAAGTTAATTCAGAAATATCGTAATTATGAATTCTCAGCACATGAATGACCAAGCAAAGTCATATTGACTAGTGGGAAATTCTAGATATTGAGTTGCTGAGTTGTGACGTTGTGGTGTATTATCATGAAAGATAACGGAACACAATGTTTTTGTAAAATGATTTTTTGTATATATAACAGAACTCCAAGTCAACTAATGTAAAGCTAAAAACGTAAATACCATGCGTTAAAATTTTTTATATGTCATTTGAAGTCATGCAGGTGTATTCACTTACGCATATCCACTGGTTCAACTGAAATATTGCCATCATTAATAGTTTTTTCTTTATCTGTAATGTTGTTTTGGTCTTCTGCATTGTTTATGAACACATGGCATGCCGTAATAACCAGTATTGTGTAAATTACTCAAAACGTGATCCACTACAAAAACTTTTTAAACCTTTTACTTGTTTAAAATTGAAGTCACATTACTTTACTAATTACTTCATTGAAAAAGTAATCACAATACTACTGTAATGACCTTACTTACAAGTTACTTTCTAAAACACTTTTTACTGAGAATTTAGTTTTTCTGCTCAACAAATTCTCAAAAATGTCTATATTGCCTCCTTGTTCATTGTTGTTGCTCCTTCAGCGGAAATGCAAACAGACATACATATGAATTCATATCTGAAATGTATTATACTCCACATACATAATATTATTTAAAAAATATGTGTAACCCAAGTAATGTATAGTTAAATGTAATTATTTTCAGTAAATGTTATCTTATTACTGAAATTTAAAATGTAATGCGTAACACTACTTTTGACTAAAATGTTATCTGATTACAGTAACTAATCTCATTGTAATCAGATTACACCCCCACTAGTAATAATGACCAGTGATAATTTGTGACCATGATACTAATGACCATGATAACTTTAATCTAAGAGCTTCCTATGCGCAACTGAAAGCATTTTGAAGGAAGTCTTAAGGATGTGGCCCTAAAGGCTGGGACTCAGCTCGGATTGAAGTCTAGATATAGAGTAATTATAGAGGAAGAGGAACGTGTAATCTGTATGGCTAAAGTCCATGCTGCAAATGCCTTGACTCTCCTTTGATAACTGTAAACATGAAGCCCTCTAAAGGTGGAAAAGAGAGCAAAAAAAAAAGTGTATGTGCGCATTTAATACTAAAGCAGGCTGCTGCCGGAGCTCATTACAAAACCCTTGTCTGATGTGCGCGTGCACACATACACACACAAACGTGGCAGCTCTTAGGAAATGAATTCCATTGTCACCCAGCATCAACTCACATGGAAATTGAAGATGCGGTGGTGTCCATGTGACTATCTGTCTCATGCGCCTTCCTCCTCTGCCACAACCGCACCTCTATTTTGCTGCAGGGAGATTTGGAACAGTGTCTGCTTGATGAATAATAAAACAGGATTGGTTTGCTCAGGGGGAGAGGGGGCAAAAAAGCAGTTTATCTGAATACACACAAGCAGGAGAACATTAGGGGAACAATATAAAGTGCAATAATGTCATAAATAGATAATGTCATTGGACAAATCTCATAAAAACAGAGCTGAGTAAATACAAATTTAAAGAGTTCTGCTAAATATGATGCGAAGATGTATATGAATATTTCCGACTTTGCCGCTGACTGCAATGGTTCTCTGCTGTATGTAAAGCAGCAGCCCTGGAAAGATGGGTAATGGAGAAGGAAGTATGACAACTGCCTATAGGCTCATGTGTCACTGCCACACCAGAGCAAGATTCAGGACAGAAAAGGGATAGTTAAAGGAATATTCAGAGTGAAGTACAAGATTGCAACATTTTTAGGCCCAAATCTGGCTGCATTCCACCTGCGGGTTTTGCCCACATACCGCATGGAATTACGGTTCAATGTTGGCCCAAAAGCCACTTACCGAATACAGGCCATATCAACCCCAAATCTCAGCCACACTTATACTGTCACCCCAGCATGCTGACGTAATTACACCACAACTGTGCCAGAATTCCCAGACATCAGCCAGAAAACAGCCAAACAATTTGATGCTTCCGCACCAGAACTCAGCCGCACCTTATTCTAAATCCCCAAAAATCAACCGTAATCAAACCACAATTCATGTTATTCCAAAACGTTCAGATGTCAGCCATATAACAGCCTTAACATTACCAAGCCCCATATGTAATATTTCATATTTGATCATATAAGTGGCAAAGAAGCAAATATACTATATACACACACACACATATATATATATATATATATATATATATATATATATAGAGAGAGAGAGAGAGAGAGAGAGAGAGAGAGAAATTGAAAGTATGTTTTTTTTATAGAACAGTTACCTCTTATATGTTTAAATATCAAGGAAAATGTATTTTCCATTTTATTACTCCTTTATAAGAAAAAATAAATAAAACATTTTAACACTAACCCAATTTTTTCACAAATGTAATTTTTGTGGTATCAACACTTTGCCACAAATGCTGTCGATTGACCTTAACTTAAACCCGGAATATTCCTTTGTTTTACAAAAAAAGCAAAAGTCTGGGTTACAGTGTGGTACTGTGAAGTGAATGGGGGCCAATTTTTGAACGTTAAAATACTCACTTTAAAAAGTATAGCAACAAGACAAACAATATCTGTGATTTTAGTGTGATAAAATCGCTTACTACGATTTTCGGTGTAAAATTATAGCCAGTTTTACAACTTTGTTGCCATGACAATGCGATGTCAACAAACCCTAAATTTTTTAGAAAAACTACAATTTAAATAACTTTACAGCTCAAATAATTTTTGAAAGTTTTAACAGCAGAATTAACATAAGTGTTTTTATAAAATCATAAGCTTCACATTTATGCCTTTAAACCCTCCAAAAATTGGCCACATTCACTTCCATTGTAAATGTCTCACTGTAACCTCCATTTTTGCTTTTTTAAAAGAAAGGACAGACGAGTCGAACGTCATTTTTGTGGTAATCAACATTATGCCACAAATGCTGCCGACTGAGATCAACTTGTATTGAACCCAGAATATTGCTTTAATTAAAAATGGAAAAAACTGTATTTATTTAAATCACCCTTATTTTCTTCAAAACCTGTATGACTTTCTTTCGTGGAACACAAAATGAGATCCTCAGTCACCATTCACAAAAAAAATAAAAATAAAAAAAAAATCTTGGGGAAATCTTAAAAAAATAATAATAAAAAGTCACATGGTTTTAGAAATCTGGGGCCGTTTTCTTCTTAATTTAAAAAGTTAAGAATATTTTGTAATACCAAAAAAAAAAAAGATAACAAGATTCTCAAAAACATTTTTTAAAAATTGTCGTAAATAACATCTTAAAGTTAGGATGACCTCACAATTGTCTTAAATCCTTAAAGGTAAGATATTTAATGGATTTACTGAGTTGTTTCAAATGTGACGCATTCTGTCATTTTCAGTAGGAAGTTGCAATCGGCTGTTTGTGTAGAAATGTCATTTTTGACCACAACACATTTTTTATTGTTTTGTGTTTTGTGTTATTTTTATTTTCAGCTATCAAACCATATATGATGTCACGAAATTCAAACAATAAATATTGTTTTGAATCTTAATTCTTGTTAGTCAATTCAATATAGCAATCTCTCTCTCTCTCTCTATGATCTTAAAGTCCATAAAAACATCCATCATTTATAAAATGTTTAATAGATAAATTAATCATTACTATTAACCAGTGTTAAGGTATGGAATTTGTTGTATTAGACAAGGCATCCTTGTGAGCAGGAAAGGATAATCAATGTCAAAGCCTGTCATCTTATTCTTATGAAAAAACTAAAATTAAGATGTTCTTAAGAAAATATTTGAGAACTTCTGAAGAACTTTTCAAGATTTGCTCTTAGGTACATTCTTACGTACTACTTAGGATTTATACTAAGAACTTTCTTCTTTTATTTTTTTTCTTAAGAACATTTTCGTGAATCCGGACTGACCAAGATAGTAAAGTAGCAGATGATGCAATGGTTACTCATTTTTCTATTCAAAAAACACAAACCAACCGGTTTTTGGGAGTGAGCTGCTATCATATTCCACTGGTAGGTGGCTGAAAGATGGAGACAGCGTGAGCTCGTGGCATGGGGTGATGGATCGAGGCAGAAGGAATAAAGATAGTGAAGGAGAATCAGATGGACGAGTATCAAGAGGAGGCCACATGGATTGAAAAGAAAAATGAGGTCATTATGAATATTGCAGGCAATTCAAACTCACACATTCCATATACGATCCCATCAGCTGTCAAATTGGGAAAGTGATGGGAATGCAGGGTGCCGAGCATCTCAACAAGTGAAGAGCAGGGCGCGGCACAGAGACCTCATCAAAACACAATCACGTCCTCAAACAGACCACACACTCATAATTCTGCCACTCTCTCCCACACACACACACACACACATATCAGATATTGTCATAACCACCGGCCTGCTGACAAAAGTAATGATTACACATCCTACATTACAAAACTATAAGTCTACAGAGAACCGGAAAATGTAGAGCACTACAGTTGCTTTAATGAAGCCCTTCAGGTCTAGAAAGGACCTCAGCTGACCAAGTATGCTGGCAGCAGTCATGGGGGTGAACACAGAGGAAAGCTTTGGTCAGCATTTCCACAGAATAATTCCAGGCTGTATATGCTCCATTAAATAAGAGCCAGTAATAGCCTGAGTTTAGTTCACTAAGCAAGGTGTTTCAGTCTTGGTATTTTTAATTAGATTTTTTATTTTTTTTGTCCTGAGATTTATTATCTATCCCAGGAAAGGGGTGCTAGGGGGGTTGCAGAAAATTTCAGGAAAACAAATGAATGTATAAAAAAAATATAATAATGTAAATGTGTGTAAATATCTATTTGTATATATTGTAATAATACTATATATATATATATATATATACACACACTGTAGATGATCCCCATATTTGGGGGTCATTAGCTTTGATCTATTATTCTATTCCCAAGGTATGTACTCTGCTTTACCTTAAATGGGTAATTTCATTAAAAATGCAATTTACCTTTGATTTTGAGCTTTGAAAAATATTTTTACTTCCAAAACTCAAAAGCCCAGTCCAAAAAGCCCATCTATTCTAACTAAGCTGCAAAACAATTTTTGTTCCAAGCCTCCATTACTTTCAAACGTCTGCTAGTAAACAGTGTAAATCAGTCCCAATTATTCAGTGTTTAGAGAATTGTCAGAGAAAGTAGAATATATATATATATACTGATAATTGCTGTGTAAAATGTGGAAGCCTTTATTTTGAAAATTTTAAGAGTTTGAGTGATACATTTTAGCATGTACTGTTCTGTTAGTCAGTCAAAATGTTATAGAAATGATGCAAAGACACTGTTATTTAGAAAAAAGCAGCAAAAAAATAAAATAATAATAAAAAACCAGTACATTTATTTTTAAGGGTCAGCGACG